>JAODLM010000853.1:0-270555 GCA_036937905.1 Salvia rosmarinus
GATCCGATGTGTCGCTTATCATATCCTAGAGGAACGAAGGTGGTTTATTCTATAGTCCTAAGGATCGGAAGGTCATTATTAGACTAATGCTCGATTCTTAGAAGAGGACTACATGAAAAATCATAAGTCCAAAGTTGAAATCATTCTTCAAGAACTAGAAGATGATCGATTCCACCACCGATTAGGCCAAAGGTACGAGATGTCGAGTCTAGTGGGAGGATCGACACCGGATACTTCAAGAAATTGAAGTGGGTCGAGTTCCTGGAGATACCGACTGCATAAGTGGTACCTACACAACAAGTTGTGCAAGTTAGAGAACCACAAGTATCTGCACCCACCGCTGCTATAGTGCTCAGAGAACCTCGTCGTAGTGGGAGGGTTGTTCGTCAACCCGAGCGATTTATGTTCGTGGGTGAATCTTCGGATTTAGTCCCAGCATTTAACATGCAATAATCGACCCATGGACATACAAGGAGGCTGATACAAGATATTGATGCAAGATCATGGCACACCGCTATGGACTTAGAAATGGAGTCCATAACGGCTATGGATGTATATGAAAGACACTCTACCAGATGGCAAGGAAGCCATAGGTAGTAAGTGGATATACAAGAGGAAGAGATTCATGGAGAGGTTTCGCTTTCAAAGTGCCGTGCCAGGCTAAAAGGGTACACTCAGATTGAGGGCATCGATTTCGATGAGACCTTTCACCGTAGCAATGCTCAAGTCCATCGTAATTCTTCTAGCTATAGCAGCCCACTGAACCCAGAGGTTTGGCAAATGGATGTTAAAACCGCTTAAACGGCTACCTTGAGGAAGGTAGAGACATCTATATGCAACAACCAAGGTTATGGTAAAGGGTGAAGAGCATCTAGTATGGAAGCTAAGAAGTCCATTTATGGACTTGAAGCAGCCTCCCGATCATGGAACTTACGCTGACGAGGTGGTAAAGTCCTATGGATTTACCCAATGCCTAGCGAGTTGTGTGTATCGGTTAGATGTCAACGGTGATGTGGTATTTTGCACTTTATGTAGATGACATCCTTCTAGTCAGCAACAACGTGAAGTCAAGCATATCGACGTAAAGAGTGGCTATCCGATCGGTTTCAAATGAAAGACTTAGAGATGCAACAGACATTCTTGGGATCAAGGTTTACCGAGATCGCAAGAAGAAAATGTTGAGCTTATCTCAGCGCCTTACATTGATCTTCGGATTACCGCTTTAGTATGCGCACCGCCAAGAAAGGATTGCTACCTTCGCATATGGCGCTCCTTTATTCAAAACGCAGCCACCTATGATCGCAAAGGAGATAGAGGAATGAGACAAGTTCCTTACGCCCCACCGTAGGGAAGTCTTATGTACGCAATGCTATGCACGAGGCCCGACATCTCGCTATGTGGTAGGCATAGTAGCTAGATATCGCCTAACCGACAAGCTCATCGACCGCAGAAAGTTATATACTGGGCACCGAAAAGGACTCGAGATTATAGGCTAGTTTACCATGCGTATAGTCTAATGCCTGGGTTATACTCGGACTCGATTTCCAAGCCGACCGTGATGAGAAAAAGTCAACCCTCGGCTATGTGTTTACCTCTGGGAGGTGGAGCCAGATCTCAAGTGAGGCAAAAGCGATGCATTGCGGACTCTACCATGGAAGCCGAATATGTAGCCGCTTGAGGCTTCTCGAGGTCAGATGGTTCAAGAACTACCTCATGGATCTAGATGTGGTACCGGTTTGCCCAAGAGTATCATAGCCATCGTGATAACTCGGTGCAAGCCGGCAAACTCAAGGAACCACGACCACAAGGCGACCAAACACATAGAGAGAAAGTACCATGTCATACGAGAAATCGTTAGACGAGGGACGGCTGATTGAAAAAGATTGATACGACGGAAAATCTAGCGGATCCATTCACGAAGAGCTCCGCGCAAAAGTCTACGATGAACACGTTAGAGGACTCGATTGCTGATGGCACCCACTTAGAAAGGAAACTTTTGTATAAGTGGGAGAAGCAAAGTGATGGTTGTTTGTAATAGCTAGTAGAAAGACACATTGTATACTAAAAGTTTGCTTTAGTATAAGTGGGAGATTGTTGAATTTGTACACCAAAGCGCTTTGGTTGAGCTTGTATACAATGTTTCGTTACCACTATTACAATCTCCTATCCGATTTGAATACTTGATTGCATATATCTGTCCCCTTATCTCATATATAAGTTAGATCACACAGGTGTAGAAGATCACGTAAGTCCGTATGATTGGTCAAGCTTTAATGAGATATAAAAAGTTTCACAAACCGAGACGACTTAAGGACGAGTTGTGGCTTAGGCCGCAGATAGATAAGAAGTGACTCGACTTAGTTGCTTGTTCATGCCGGTACGCCCCGCACGTATTGAAGGATCACAGTGAGATGTGTTCTTCTTCTCGACCGTCGTGAAGAACCAAGATCTCGGTGACTTACGATGATCTAAACCTCGATAAGGTATTAGGTGAGTATGAGTTGTCGACCATCACTGACTTGTTATGAGTGAGGGTTATATTCAACCCAAGATTCTCGCGTCTCGGGGGTGGCAAGGTTTCAGATGTCACGCTAGTTATCTCAGACGAGTCACCGTGATCCGCTTAGGATGATGACGCCCCTTAAGGAGCTCAAAGGTTTATTGTACTAAACCCCGCAGTTGAGTTAGCTCAAGTACAATAATAAGGTTGAGTGGTACTACTTAAGGAAATAAGGTTATTAATCGCTTAAGCAATGATTGCTAGAAATGATTAATGGACGCTCGATATCTTAAATACGGGATTCAGAATGTCTAATGCAAGCCCGACTCAACTTTGTAATAAAGGGGTAAGTCAACATTCTTTCTCTAGTGGCATGATCGAATGTTTATAAATTAATTTATGTCTCGGGTCGAACATAAGATAATTAATTTATTTGAGGCCCATCTTTATTCCTCGCATTTGATCCGCCTGGCCGCCCATCCAGCCCATAGCTACAAGAAAATCGGTCCCCTATGTGCTCTCAAAGGAAAGATTTTATTCTCTTTATCTCACAAGGATATAATTATATTTATGGTATATGCATAGATCCTTTCCATATAAGATTATGGTAATAATCCCGAGAGTATGGAAATAATCACGAGTATGGAAATAATCCTAAGATTATGGTAATATTCCATATAGGATTATGGTAATATTCCATATAGGATTATGGTAATATTCCGTATAGGATTAAGGTAGTGCATTATAAATATAAGGTATGAGATAAAGTCTAGGTTAATGCTCATTAATCACACACAAGATTTTCGGCCCCCTCTTGTCCATTGAGAGAGAATTTCGAAAGTTGTGAAGAGAGAGCGTTGGGTGATTTTCCGAAGCATTCTCCATAGATCGTCCTCACTCGACGTTGGAGATTGGGCAACGGGATACAGATCCGAAGGTCAAAGCACGAGTCCGATCCATTCGATCCGATTCATCTCGTTCCATCGACCTCTTCGGATCCAAAGGTAAACACGTAAACCCCAACGTGTTGCGATTTAATTATATAGACGCATGCTAGGTTTATAATCAATGTATGGTGAATTAAACACCCAAGATGGATCCTCGGGGCGAGGGTTAACATACGTTTTCCTACAGCCCGGTCGCGAGGTACAAAGCTAGCGGAGGGACATGAGCGAAGAATAGCGGCGGAGATGGCTCGCATGGTCGAGCTAGCGATCATGAGGCGCGCGGGCAGCGCTAAATTAGGGTTTCCACCCTTTCTATAAATAGGCGAGAGCCCTTGCGCCCAACACACCCTAGGCGCCTGCACTCGTTTTATTCAGTTTTCCTCGGTTTTATAGTTTTTAGTCTTTAATCTTCCTTTAGTTTAATTCTAGTATTGCTTTTACGTTGTTCTAGTTTAGTTTATCGTTTCGTTATCGATCGGAGCGTTTTGTCCGATCGCTTTCCGTCGTTTTCCGTTCGTTCACTTGGGATTGGATTCAAGACCAACCATTGTTCATCCAGCGCTTCCTACGGGTTTTATATATTTAATTTCCGCTTTTATGATTAATTTGTATTTCATTCCGCTTATTATGTGCGGCTAGTTTTCCGTTCTAATCCTAGGGTTTGCATGATTCGATCCTATATGTTGTGATTCTCGCTATTGTTATTTACCTTCAGGCATTGATTCATGATTCGATTGTGCTTATTTATATGAGTTAATTTCGATCAATCTTGATGCATATCTAGTTGTCGGTTAATTACGTAATTGTATTAATCATCGATCGTTATCGAATGCATGATACGAATGAGCCTTGAGTCGAATGGCGAGATAGGACATTCGTAGGGAAGCATATTCTTAGTGATCCTTTTGGAGTTGCTTATTTTCCTCTAGAGACGAAGCGTGATAGGGAAAATTAGTAATCAACGCCGCAATTGTCGTGAATCAAGTTGTTGGTTATATATGTGATCTTCCGTCTTGTCCGGATTAAAGCGGTTAATAATAAGCGGGATAAACATCGTTGTGGATAGGATTGGTGCATCCCTAGGTTAGTCTTTCTCCATAGTTATCTTCGTGATTTTATTGCCTTATTTATATTTCGCTTGGTTACCTTTGCTTTGGATTAATTTGAAGCCTTAAACCTCTCAACCAAATTACGTGCTTGGATAATGATGAATTGTCGTTGAGCTAGCTTCTATGTTTCGTGATACAATCTGCGTGGATACGATGCCCGTTTACCCGTACTTACACTTTTTTGCGTGTGAAAAGGAGCGATCAATGACCCGACAGACTTTAAAGGCATAATTCCCAGCGGTCTTAACTAAATGATTGAGACGGATGCATCATTACCATGACTTAATCTTGAAGGCCAATGATGATTAGGATGGAGTACAACGATTCGCGAAGAATCGATTCAAAAGAGTTACGGTTGCTGGGTTATCTAGTCTTAAAATATGCTACTCAAAACAGGTTTATGGACTAGGGTAAATTTTCTTGAATTTGATAAACGGTTCACCCACTTTGAAGTCTTGTAGACTTGGACTCAAAATATAATTGGTGTTCCAGGCCCATTATCAAAACCTTGTCACACATTCTATAAGTCCATAGAGAAATCAACTCCAAAGCAATGGTGGTTTGGGAGATACATAGTCTCAAATTTAGCTAGTTGCAGTTGGATTTTACACTTTAGAAAAATTTATAGCTTTTTTTAGAATTGATCTTTCAAGTAGGGGTTTTTAAACGATCATAACTTTCGATTTTATAGCTTTTTCAAAATTGGTGCATCAGTAGGGCTTCGAATCGACCATAACTTTCGATTCATAACTCCAAGACGGGAACAAAATTTATAAATTTTTTTTTTCAAAATTTGTCTGTCAAGTAGGGGTTTTTGAACGATCATAACTTTCGATTCAGAATTTGTATGTTTTATTTCTTGTATTATTTGTGATAATAAATCTTTTTTTAAAAACAAAAATTGTTGCAATTACAATGAACTTCTAAATAACTCAGCCTTTACCTAAAGAGGGGATATATAGCACTATGAATCCCATAGAAATACGAACTAACGTGTGTGTGTTGGTTTAGTGGTGGAGTAATTATCAATGCCAAATATATCAGGTTCAACTAATAAAAATTGCTACATTTTTTACATAATTGTAAAGAAATAAAATATATATAATACCGAGTCGGCGTGTACCATTAAAATAACATCATTTTACCATTGAAAGAATTTAGTTTTACTATTGAAAAATATGTTGTGAGTGCAAAATTTAAAAGGTAGTGTTGTAATTTCACCGCTTGTAAAGTCATGAATTAAATTGCAAATGTGGTGTGGGTAATATTGTGTTGTATTATTTACGACAATTAATCCTTATCTTGAATTAAATTACGTTTTCTATCTAATATTATATTTTAGATTATAATTTTAATTTTTGGTACAAAGTATAATGTTCTTACGATTACTAACAAAAAAAAAAACATCCTTATCTTGAATTAAATTACATTTTCTATCTAATATTCTATTTTAGATTATAATTTTAATTTTTGGTACAAAACATAATTATCTATTTGGGACGGTCCAGTGGTAAAGTAGATTCGTTTTACCAAAAAGATCATAGGCTCGAACCCCATTAACACCTCGATGGGTCTGATGAGTCTGTCACGCCTGATTTTTCAGGTGTGATTTGCATGATATAAAAAAAAGACAAACCGTATAAGTCCAATGCAACGGACTCGATCTAAGACACGTTGGAATGGTTCGAACTAATATGCATGATGCAGTGCTTACCCTCAATCAGAAGCGCCATCATTCATCAATAGTGTTCCTCCAATTTATTTTGGAAATTTGATATACATAGTACTTTGCCGTGACTTTTTTGTATCTTATTTTGGACTCGTATAAGATTACAATTTGCAAATATGTCAAGTAGTGGCTTTTGAACGACCATAACTTTCGATTCATACACTCTTACAAAAAGCGATATAGACTACACGCTTTATGTGTAGTCTATGCATTAGTAGTGTAGAGAAAAGTGGTGTAGAGAAAGAGGCCAAGACACACTCACGCTTTTAAGCCGTAGTCTATACCCACCATAGACCACGCTCGACATAGACCACGCTTTTACGCCGTAGTCAATACCAACAGACTACGTAAAACGCCAAGACACACGCTTTTTAAGCGTAGTCTATACCAACCATAGACCACGCTTTTACGACATAGACCACGCCACGCCGTAGTCCATACCAACGCACTACGTAAAACGCCAGACACACGTTTTTAAGCCGTAGTCTATACCCACCATAGACCACGCTTTTGCGGCATAGACCACGCCACGCCGTAGTCCATACCAACAGACTACGTAAAACGCGCCAGACACACCACGCTTTAAGCCGTAGTCTATACCCACCATAGACCACGCCCCGACATAGACCACGCCACGCCGTAGTCCATACCAACAGACACGTAAAAACGCCAAGACACACACGCTTTTAAGCCGTAGTCTATACCCACCATGACCACGCCCGACATAGACCACGCCACGCCGTAGTCCATACCAACGCATCACGTAAAAACGCGCAAGACACACCACGCTTTTGCCGTAGTCTATACCCACCATAGACCACGCCGCACGCAGACCACGCCACGCCGTAGTCCATACACACGCATCACACATTAGTTCGCCACATACCACGCTTTTACGCGTAGTCCATACCCACCATGACTACACTTTTTCGCACACAGACCACGCCACGCCGTAGTCCATACCCCCGCACTCACGTAAACAGACGCGCACACACGCTTTTATGCGTAGTCTATACCCCATGACCACGCCAGCACATGACCACGCCACGCCGTAGTCTATACCCATGCATCACACAAAAAATTTCGCACATACACTACGCTTTTTATGCGTAGTCTATATGTATTAACAACGGTTTTAATGCCAAATTTACTACGCTTTTTCTATTACAACCCGTAGTCAATTTAATAACAACTACGGTTTTTCAATTTCAACCGTAGTTAATTTCTTTATTTAAACCTGTACAATTAATAAAGCACAAGCAAACGAGATTAAAATATACTTATGATTACGCTCAAAATCACTATTCAAAAATATACAATATGTTTTCATTATGCCTACAAAATCACTATACAAAATATACAATATGTTTTCATTACAACTACAAAATCACTATACAAAATATACAACTGCTTTCATTACAACTACAAAATCACTATACAAAATACTATGCACATCACATAACAAAACAATAACACCAGATCCCAAATATCACAAAGACAAAATAATTCAAAATATCAATCACTTACAACTAAAACATCACAGACTATATGTGAAGAAGCATGAAATTTGCCCATTCAACGCGAACTTCATCAATGTCCTCTCGAGAGTAAGATCGATTTTAAACTATTAACAATTCAAAATAGAATATTAGCACTCTCAGATTAAAAAATGATTATATTAAAGAATTGAAATAGAATTATCTTACATGTGAACGTAAAGAAACGGAACCGCCTTCATAACTTCTTCAATTATATCTTTCATGAAGCAGAGTACAAAGAACCCGCATTGCTTGAATCGGGTTGTTTCGACACTTTTTAAAATATCAAATATTAACAACATGTAGATGTATATGAAATCCAACATAAAACAAACATGATTTGATAAATGAAAATACCTTTACAATTTCCCAAGTTGGTTGCTTCTTCCCTCTTTTCTCCAATTTTGCATTAAACATAAAAATTGCCCTTCAAGCAATTAATAGTAGTTAGATACTACCACAAATACACATATTTCAAACTACAATAAACAAGATCAAGAATGCTCAAACATTATGTTCATGGCAATGCAATAACAACATCACAATTCCAAGTATAGTTTATACATAGAATTTGCAATGTAACATAATGTATCTTTTCGAATTTAGTATTCAAACTATGTACATATGTATGGAATCAGCCCACACACGTAATATTGCAATGTAACATACGTAATATTCATTACCCATCGATCTTCTCGAGGAAGCAGCCCACGTAATATTACGCATACACGTTGTCCGAACTTTAAAAAGAAAGAAAACGTTTCTATTCGTATCCTAAGCCATTCTAAATTCTATGCAAAGAAACCTCTTATGATGCTTATTTACTTACAACAATAAAATTATGCATGTGGACATCAAGGTAATTTTCATTCTAATTGTGAGGATGTGTTTCGAAAGACCTCAACTCCTAATTCTAGTAATTCTACTCTTATCGTGGAGCAAATATTCTTGTTGAGAACAAGGATGCATTAAACTTGCCGATTTCGAGCATCCAAGAAAGTTGAAGCATTGGTATTCTTTTTGTTTTTATAAAAGAACTCTTTATTTCACGCCATCGAAGTCAGATCGAACTAGCAATTATTATGATCGCAGCTACAATGACCGGTGCCAAATCAATGAAGGGTACTCCATATCGACGGCTCCTCGGGTTATTGTTCGAGTGGTCACAATAGTGAGTAGAAAGCATAGTTCGCTGTTTTAATTATTTTAATTTTTCCTTATTAGGAACTACAAGTCAATTCAACACCGAGTAAAGCTCGTGTTTCTAAAAATCATTTCGCTCCTATTTCTCCTTAGCGTATATTGTATCAAAAGCTTTCAGACAAACAAAAATTGAATGAAGGGATGTTATTGCATAGAAAAGTGTATCTTATTCCTGAGAACCTTTTCTACCCAAGAAATATCAATTTTCTTCTTCTTCGCCATATTGATTTTATAATTTTACCACTAAGTCCAAATAAGCTCTTCTCTCGGATAAAACCTTGCACAAGCAGATATATGGAGTGTTGGATGCACGCTATTGAAATGGTTACGTGAAAGGCCCTCGAGCCAACAAGATCGTGAGGTGTCTATTTGTAATTTTGTACAATACAAAACATGAAGTTATTAAATTTCAACTCAACTATTTCGCTTGTTATGGGTTCTAATCAAAGAATTATTTCGTGTTGTCGCTTCTTTATGTAGGGACTACCAAATCTCATCCACCAATACTGCACCATCTTTCTCCCGAGGCAAAAGACTTTTGTCGAATGTTTACAAAAGTATGTCCACCGCGATACTTATGTTTACTATTGCCTATTCTCATTTTCCGGCAAGAGTTAATTGGGCAATGAAGAAAATGAAACCTATAGTGGTATACACTACGCATAAAAAGCGTAGAGTATTTGGGGAATACCGTAGTGGTCACATTAATTTGCCATATACATAATGCCTTCTTAACAAAGAAATCATTTATCTAAGTGTTATAATCTAGCAAATAGTCATCCAAAACCCAACAAATAATTTCCAATTCACGAAAAGAAAAGAAGGAATTAAAGGAGTCAATCTTACGTGTCGACTATTGCTTTCCGCTTATCATCACGAATGCGATGACTAAGAGGTCAAGAAGATAAATCGCTTCTCCATGAGGATCAACCATCAGAAGAATCCAATGTTCCCTAATCAATAGAAAACATATAATATTAGACATGTTGAGAAAAAGAAGATAATGGTGATGAACTAAGATTTAAGACTTACCCTACATTGCACGGTACTATCACTAATTGATTTTGAGATACACCTCAAACCTATCAGCCAAAGCACGTGTTCGTGCATCTTGATCGCCTGGGAACATATGATATCTCAAATGGATTCACAAACCGCAATGACCAAGTGTAGTTGTACTCTCCTCGAACTCTCGAATAAGTGACTAACAAATAAATAAAATGTATTAAATAAACATATACTTAACATTGCAAAATAAATTTTGAAAGAGTAAATTTTACCACATATAAACCACAACGCAGCTCGGAATGGCTCTAATTCACAAAACAGATGATGTCTTCGAGATGTACGAAATCTCAAAGCGGCTTACCAAATATTTCATCTTCAAATGGAATTAACATCCCTTTCCCATCCGTCAACGTTTTTTTCAACATGTAAGCACAAAGACTTTATGGATTTAATGCAAAGTGTCAAAACACTTCACATTTCTCTCCTTAACAAGTCTTTGCAGTACTTTTGTTTTCTTCGCAAAAGACACCCTAATTTGCATAAGATAAATGTAAATAATAATAATAACAAATAGTGTGCTTCGCTAGTTTATTGTACAAGAAACTCCTTACCCAGAAAACAGAGCATTCAAAAGGGCAGGAGTCGCTTTAAGATGAATAATACAAACCAAGGTTCGCTAACTCGATCAAACATAAGATATCCAAAAGTTCATAAACCAAGGTGCTATAGTTCCTAGCTACCGTAAAGTTTGGGTTTGGGATTATATGGTCTAATTTCGCTCAAATGAAATATACATTTTTCCTCTATCGAACTTCCGCCAATTAAATACTTTAGCAATTTGTCGATTTCATACTTTGTAAATGAAAATAATATTTCATCATCAACATAGATACACAATCATGAGAATTTATGAAGTTTCATATTTGGAAATTTTCAGCCACCTCTAACCAACATTCCTTCACTAACTTCTCGGTCATAATTCGCCTTGCTCATGTTACTTGATCTTCGCTTAAGACCGCGACTATATGTTGATGAATAACTAATACTTAACTATCACCAATAAAGTTCAAAGACACGACATGAGTGTTGTTAGTAGGTCCTAAAACCCAAAGGTATCTCAATAATAAAGGCTATGTTTCTTAAATTAGATTTCCAAAGATGAACGATAGTTAGTTATGAAAAGATAAGTAGTGATGTCCAAACAAAAGTACAACGAAAAGAGCATCATAACCCAAAGACCGCAATTTACAACCAATGACCATGATAGTGGAATCAAGAATTTAGATGTGTTTCGTCGCACTGCTTAACTTGATGTCGCCACTTTGTGGTTACATGAGAGTAACCAGTTGTTCGACACTAGTTCTTCACTCCAACATCATAAATTCACCTAAGAACCATCACCTAAACAAGGAACTGAGTCTTGAAGCTCTAATTCTATTACTACCGCCTGGTTCCAACTTATATTCTCAGCATTACTAATAGGAGCTCGATGCCTAGTGAGTTGAAGTTTTCCAACCCAAACTATACTTCATGCCTTTGTCCTCTCCAAAACTATTTCATAAATAATGAGCCCTAGATTGCTTCACCGAGAAGTCAATGTACTATAATGTTAGGTGCTTAACTCTTTTCACTTTCCTATGCACATTCCATCCTCATCAACAACTAAGATGTTAAAATTTCGATAGAATAACAAGAACATCAAGGATAAGAATTTGCATAGTTTCAATATGTTCTAAGGATCATTGGGAAATTAGTAATTACAAAACAAGAAAAGCAACCTTAAATCACACTAAGGAACAAATGTCCTAATATGACATTCTAAGATTCTTTATTTATATCCACACACAAGGAGCGTGTGTCATAGAGAGTTTGTTCCGCTTGGGAAATATAAGTAGGATAAGCAACAAGTCAAATATTTCCTCGACTATTCTCACTAAAGAATACCATGACAAAGAAATGCAACTATCAATAAACGCAACATCTTACATCGACCAGAACATAATCCATACTAAACAATCAAGACCGATAATGGATTACATTTTACCCATACATCATGCACAATAAAATAGAGACAATAACAACATTCTTCCCGAACTAATGGATTCTCGCCAATCTTTTCAACCGTAAACAACTAATCGAAACCGTGAAAACTCCACACATCCGACCATTTCAATCTAACCCATAAACATGATGCAAACATAGAACATCATGCTCTCATATCAACTATGTCTAATATCTCCCCAACAGATAATCGCCAAGCAATGATATCAATTATGAAAATAGTTCATCGCCAGCTTCTATGTATCTAGACCAACTTTACCGCAATTAGTCAAATGCACGTAATCAAGAAAACGAATCGACAAAGTTGAACCTTTAAAATTGATCGCAATTAGTCAAATGCACGTAATCAATATGTGCGCTTTAAAATTTATGTATTAATCGACCAACTTTGACAACTTAGACAATTCTAGCAGCAGTATTAATGCCTAGACATTGTTCTTGCAAAACTTTTATGAAGACAATGAACACCAAATAATAATAACAAAGAAGCATAAGTTTTGAAGTAATAATAATAATAACAAATAATCATGTTAAACTAAAAATAATACCAGAACGTATCAACTTTCTCAATCAAGATCACTGGCAATCATCTTCCTTCTCATTCTCCTTCACTTTGTCCTCGAGGTCTTCATCCACCTCAAAATTCACTTGTTTGATCGAACAACTTCCCTTTCTTCATAATCTTTCCGGTCTTTCAAATTTTGTAATTTCGCTCAAGTTTTTTCACTCTATCGTAGGTGACATATCATCATTTCTTGTTGTTCTCCGATTTTCTTATCTCCCTTCAACTTACCTAGTCTATGCTCCTCGATTTTTCAAGAAAGTAGTAGGAGTAACATAACTACCTACTCCCCAAGACATGCCTGTATGCTCGCGCTTTTGTAATGCACACGTAAGCAAATCTTCTCCCAAAGTATTAGTCTTCAATTCACCTTCTTCCTTAGCGTATGCAATCATCCTTTAGTATACAAATGAAGATTCGTAATGCTTAAGTTCAAGGCGCTTAGTATATGCATGTATTATAAAAAATTTATGTTATAATAATAGCAATCCTAATACTACAATGTCAGGCCTAACTAGTAGATAAAACACACAACACAAACAAAGTATACATATGAAGGATAAAGATGGAGATGTCATTTTAGTGCTAACATGGTCCTTAAAGATAATAAAAATTGAAAAGACTAGTGATCCACTAGTATCGAGATACATGTCATCACTGACTTGGACGCAAATTATTGTAAATTTGACAAGCGCAAGCATATTTTTTACAAGTCTATCAAGAGAGATTCGTAGAAGGAAGAACCTCCACATTTAGAAATGCACAAAGAAATTCAATCAGAGACCACACAACACAAGCATCATCTCACGCATGAATCTAGTAAACATTTCGTATAAAATCGCTAAGTACTCCCTTCAATCTCTACAAAGAAACTAAAGCTCCATATATACCAAATGTGATGAACATCAATTCTATAAGACAAACTCAACCTATTACAAAGTACTAGTTCAACAAATGCATTCAAACTGAGAGAGCCCTTTCTCCATCACAAGCACAACTCAACAAACTGCTCCAAAATAATTGTCAAAAGATAACAATTCTATAACTTAAGCTTACAATTCTACATGATCAACCAAAGCAACACCATACAAAACCGGTTCTAAGACTCAAAACAATGGAAAAAGGACTTAATCCACTATCTTCACGATAAACAAAATTAATTATTTAGAGTCACCAAATATCCGACACAAGTAATAAGCTCCAACAGATCGAAAATCTGAACATAAATAAATAATTAACCATAACAAACCTTAGACACAATCCCCGACAAGTATATGCATGTATTATAAAAAAATTTATAATGCATGTATCATAAAAAAAAGCATGGAACATCTTACAATCCTTTGCACAGTTTGCTTTAATTTATCATCTTCTATATCGCCTTTCTTTGAATTCGAGCTTTCTTCCACATCACGCCTCTATCTACATCATCCTCTCCACATAATTCGTCCTTCTACAATAATAAAAAAAGTATGTACATAGGATATGAAGCATAAAGGAGAATGTATCAACTGGTGTTCGAAGAAAATAAATAAGAAATGAACGAAGTAAGGAAAAACTACCATTGTTTCAGCCAACCCCGCATAGCCTCTTCGTGAAAGTCTATGTGGGTAAATGTTCTTCTTTACCCTTTCTCGCTTGCTCTTCACTCAATTTCTACAATATGAAGTGAATTCATCATTAAAATACCTGTACTAGAAGATACTTTCTACATAAAGGCGCTCGTTGGTGCCATAAGGTACCGAATAGTTAAGTAAAATAAACTACAACTGAAGCCATGCTTGCCGATCGAATAAACAAGCTACACTACCAAGCTAGCAAAGGCATTAGCATGAAACCTGTGGATCGACATAAGTCATTTGCTTACCTTAAAACCATCTCGTTACTCTAGATAGCACAAATTCACCCAATCTTCACGAGAATACCACCGCATGGGGTGGATCATTCAGTTTTCCAGATTGTCTATGTTGGGAAGAATGTATTTTTATATAATTTAGACTTCCACCGCCGCCACTTTGTGCCTCGCAGATTCTCGCACATCCCGCCTCCAAGTCTTTTGAACTACATATGCTACCTAATAAACCAAAAGAGAATTTGCTCAAGTTATTCCATAAAAATCGTGCAATATTAAATAAATATGCATAAATATTAAGGCTACAATTATTCAATTTATATATGATCAGAAGAATAATTTAAACAAGCATACTTACATTCACATGCTCCCAAATAATGTCTTTCACTTCTTTTCGCACCATTTTCCAAGTCTTATAACTTATCTTCACCTCTTGTCGAGCAAGAAGACCAATATAGCTTTGCATTTCACCGCAACTCGACCAATTGGTTGTCCTCGCACATTAAATTCAACAACTTCTTTTATCCCTTTCGCCTCCGCTTTGCAAGCTCACCAAACACACATTTCCTCTTGTTGATTGTGTTTTTCGAGTCCAATCCATCGTTATCATCATCACCGTAACCATGGTAACCACAAGACCTATTGAAAAAATATCAATACAAATAATTAGCTTACCATAAATAAAATAAGCAATGTACAATGCAAAACACACAAACATGGATTGTACCGGTTTAAGAGTTCGATTGTTAACCCAAATTCCATCACAATCTCGACGAACACATGATGGTTCATTTTCATCACGGTCATCATTCAAATTCATTTGTGGAAGCTCATTATTGAAAGCTTGGTAACTAAGAGCAATATCTTCCAACTCGCACCACTAATCATTTCACGGTACACTTTATTGGGACATGAGAGTACCACGCACCATATAGGATCTTGAGGGTCTTCAACGAGAACACTTGTTTAGCTTCGACATCCTAATATAAACGAATCCAGCCAACCCAATTCTTTTCAAGTTCACTAAGGTAAAACGAAGATCATCTACTCACGCCACCATTATTCTCAACCCAATCACACTTAAACACTACCATCCGAAATGCTTGATAATCAAGCTCCCAAATTTCCGATTACCCCATAGAACGTCATATCCGTGACAATTGGGTTTTTATCCTCGCACTTGAAACCCGCATTGTCTTTGCAACTAAGTCGACCTGCATTTTGAACAACTCGTAGATTATCACGCTCTTTTCAGATTGTAAGTAACACCATTAATCAAATAGCTTTGATATTTTAGAACACTTTGCTAGGTCCACGCGCCATCCACTTCAAACTTTGTTGAGATTTGACTAATGAATGTGCTTGATTCTAATGAATGTGCTTGATTTGATGAATGTGTCGATGTCACCCAACCTTCGTAAGAAACTAAAATTAATACAAAAGGATTTGTTGTTGTAATTGTTTAATATTTTTAAACTATAACACTTACACGCTCACGAAACCAATCGATGAAAGTTTTGTTATGTTCACTTGTTGCCAAGTTAAAGATTTGGTAGGATATGTTTTTTCACAAGTTCCAGATGTTCTCTCATTCAAAAGATACATCCATAAAAATTAGTGCATAATTATTTAAAATGAAGGCTATCATTAAGTCGGGCATATGTTGAGGACATACTCAATATATGGGTCGACCTCAATATCATTGTTCAATACATATCGATGTGCTCGCTTCCACCCTCAACACCGATTGTGTGGTGTTGAGCACTTGTTAAAGGCCTTGTTCGGATGGCTTGCAGAGTAATGACGGATTCCAATCGTGGACATGGATAAGTAATCAGCAAAATTCCACCGCTTCTTCAAAGAATATAGCATTCAAGAATACAACCTTCCGCCGACACGACACGCACATATCCTTTAAGGATTTTCATAAATCTTTCAAACGGATACATCCATCTATACCAAATCGCCCACATAATTCCACCTCTCGCACAAGACGGACCACTAAATGAATCATTATATCAAAGAACGACGGAGGAAATTCCTTTTCAAGCAAGCACAAAGTCGCCACAATATCTCTTTGAATTTGCTCTAACTTTGACACATCAATAACTCTCTCACACAACACATTGAAGAAGTTAAACACAACCTAGTGATGGTATACCTCACATGTTTTGGTAAACACCACGGATGGCAACCGGAAGCAATTGTTGCATTAAAGTATGGCAATCATGGGACTTGAGTCCAACTAGTTTCAAATCCTTCATGGACACCAAGTCGAAACATTAGATGAATAGCCCATAGCACCTTCATTCCATGCAAAGAACTCGCATAATTTTCTTTTCTTCTTTACTTAATGTATGACAGTGTGAGGTAAAATGTTCTAGATCCAATCACTTGGTGCCAACTCAAGTCGGACACCCAACTCCATCAAATCTTGTCTCGCCGCAATTCCATCCTTCGCCTTTCCCTAATGTTTAGTAATGTGCCAATCAAACTTTCACACACATTTTCTCAATATGCATCACATCAAGAACATGTCGCACATGTAGATGTTCCCAATACGCAAGATCAAAGAATATCGACTTTTTTTCCAACATGTTTTCGCTTTATCCATTTGTGGTGGTTCTGTGTCTTTGGTTTTCTTTTTGCCTTTCTTTTTCTCGCTGACCGCCATCATCATAATTGACTTATTTACATCCTTTTTCCCCAAGAACAAGTGATGTTCTTAACTCTTTCAATTACCTCGTGGCCACTCAACGGATTAGGGCAAAGTCAAACTCTTGTCGACCATCAAAAGCCTTCTTTGTCGCCGATAAGGATGATGTGCGTGTAGGAATCTTCTATGCCCCGTATATGACATTTTTCTAGAATGTTTCAACATCTTCGATATGTTTCTTCTCCACATACCGACATGCTTGATATCCTTTACAGAGCACCTCGATAGGTTTCCATAGGCGTGAAAATCATTGATTGTCCACAATGTAATGCCTTTGAGCAAGAAACTTTCTTCTCGGATGCATCATATGCTTTGATACCCACATCCCATAACTCCTTTAAGTCATCAATTAAAGGTGACAAATACACATCAATGTCGCTCCCGGTTGTTTTGGACCGATATTAATAACGCCAAGATCATGAATTTTCTTCATGCATAACCAAGGAGGTAGATTGACGTGACAAGTAAACCGCCAACAACTATACGTAGAATTCATTAGTCGTGTGGATCGACACCATCTCATGGATAGAGCTAACCTAAGATTCCGATTCTCTCAAGCAAATTACCGCCATTTTTCATCCACTAATCTCCAGTCGGTGCATCACGGATGTCAGAGATACCCGCTCGAACATCTTTCATTAGCATGCCAAGTTAAGTCTTTAGATGTTTCCTTATTTCAAACATTCTCAAAATCTTGGTATTGGTGGAAAGTACCACAATAGCTTTGCAGAACGCCAATATGTAAATTAGTTGTCTTCCCACTCTTCTTCCATCTTGACAATCCACATGTAGGACACTCATCACGCTCTTATATATCTTTCTATATAAGATGCAATCATTTGGGCAAGCATGGATTTTCTCATAACTCATGCCCAAGGTACTTAAGATTTTTTTGCATCAGATAGAGACGAAGGCATCTCATTGCAATTTGGAAGCATTTCCTTAATAAATCTAATAGCTCATGAAGCCGTATCGCACCACCTATACTTTGCCTTCAAATTGTACAACTTCACAATTGTCGATAACTTTGAGAACTTTGTACGACCGGATACAAAGGTTTTTCAAGATCCTCAAGTAACTTCCTAAATTCATTCGATTATTCTCGATAAGTCTCATACGCATCATGTATCATATCAATAGGATCTTCATTCTTCCGATATTGACCATCTTCCCATATTCTATCTTTTTCATTGTCTACGCCATGTGCATCGATTTTTCCCCACGAATGTCCATTCTCGTATGTTAGATCCATACCATGACAACACAAGTGCGCCTTATTGCAGTATACATTTTTCTTTTTAAATTACCACATTTTGCACAAGGACATGGTATTTGGTTAGAATCTCTCGCATTTTGCAATGCAAATTGTAAGAAAGATTCTACCCCATGCTCGTATTCACGTGATAATCTATTCATCGACATCCATGCTTTGTCCATCTTGAACAATCAAAATTCACAACCTAATAGTACCAAAGAAACATAAATTTAGCAAACAAAATTAATTATCATCTCTTCTACCAACCAAAATTAAATTTTATATTCTAACACATAACTTGGTGAACTTATCACCCCAATCCAAAGATATGAAGTTTTATTAACAAATCAATCACTATCGACATAATGGAAACTAGAAAGACAAATACTTATCGACCATCATAAGATTCTAAAAATATCTTTACTAAAGAGGTAAACTTACCTTGTCGTGTACACTTGCGCCTTTAAGCCTCTCAAGGTAGATATACCGTCTGTGGAATACAATGTACCGCCTAGATCCAACCTAAGCAAGTAAAGGCCAAAAGAACAAGTTCTAAGTCCAGGAATACCTTATGCAGATTCAACCAAGCAATTTTATGAGAAACAAGGTGATACTTTACAAAGTTTATAAATCATAATTCACGACTTAAATTTAACATGTCGGTTACTTCAAAATATGTAATGCACCTCTTATCCTCCCAATCAGATCAAACTATCAATATGTCAATACCGCCAAATTCATAAGATAATTACATAATCAAAAATAAAGTTGCATCTATACATTGATTTAAAGTATAAACTGGTCGAATAACGTTAGCGAAGAAGAGAAACAAATATAAGAGACAATGGATTAGGTTTCAAGAAAACATATTTCAGCTTTTACCTATTAAATTTTGTGATACATGTGTTATCAGAGAAGTTTGGTATTCCTTCGAATGTACAAGAAGTCTCACATCTTTTTTACAAGGAAAATTTGGATTCCTAGATTTGAAACTGATGTGAGAGAAAAGATGCTTAAAAAGAAAAAACTTGTTTCTTGCTTTCCTTTGTTTGAACCATTTGGAGAGTTTATTTTAGTGTTTGTTTACTATCTTGTCTTATATTGGTATCTCATGCATTGGGTAACAAGAAGTTGCTAAGGTTTCTTAATTCTTCTAATCAACCATCTATTCAACTTTTGTGACAAGGAGCAAAACACTAAAACCATATTATATCGATAAATGCCAAACATTTCTAACATTTAACCACGCTTGAACTCAAGTAGTAAACACACATACTACTCAACCAAGTAATAGAAGTGCTAAAGTTGTGAAATGGTGTAACTTGTTTCGAAAAGTGAAATGACATATACCAAACATCTTTGTTGTCATCTTTCACAAGTTCATCGACAAGTCGTCAAGTACAAAGAAAACCGAATGATATTGTAATGTAGACCGTGGAGGAAAACCGAATGACAAGTCGTGTTCTTCTATTTCGATTGTTTAAACACGACATGATATGGTTCAACTACTTGCAGCCATGTTCGTGTTTTTACTCATTACTAATTGTTGCGATCGATTGGTGGTTATTTAAGTTGGTAACATTGCTTTGAGATTGTTGCCAAATCCGTAACTAGCCAATCCGCTCTTTATATATAGTATCTTGTTTTCGTGCGTCATTTATCTAATGGTTTTGGTTTCATATTATGTTTGTATTAAATGCCTAATTTTGTTCATTTGCGCTTCACCACACTATCACATACCTTATTCTTTTGGTGGTGTTGCAAGGTTTGTTCTCGCATTTAGTTGGGAGAAAGAAGTCATCAATATAGAAGGGCCTTTGGTAAAGTGGAACTGTGTGGGTTGATGTCTCATTATCGATTCAATATACTTGTTCTATAATTATTATTTTCGCATCGCTTATATACTTGTTTCTATATTAATTATACACAAAGTAATTATTTTGAATTAAATAACTCATCCTAAAGACTTACCATGTTTTTTCATTCGACATTCATTCCGAGATGTAAATTAAAGTTGTAATATTAATCGATTAGTCCGCTAGTTCAGAAAGTTTTGTATCTCATCGAGCTATAGGACGAGCATAGACTATGATCTACAATATTTTCGCACAAAACTATAATAGGAGGCTCTTATGTCATAAAACGACTCTTCAAGAGTCAAGTATTATAAGCGTATGCATATTGAGGCGAGAAAATAGGATGTTCTGGGATTGTCCTATACCAATGAGCATCCTATTATGTGATATAATAGAATAGATGTTTACAAATGTCCTAATACAAAATTTGTAATCGAATGATATTGTAACAAAAAGAAAAACTTGTTTTTCGCTTTCCTTTGTTTGAACCATTTGAGAGTTTATTTTAGTGTTTGTTTACTATCTTGTCTTATATTGGTATCTCATGCAATTGGGTAACAAGAAGTGCTAAGGTTTCTTAATTCTTCTAATCAACCATCTATTCAACTTTGTGACAAGGAGCAAAACACTAAAACCATATTATATCGATAAATGCCAAACATTTCTAACATTTAACCACGCTTGAATCAAGTAGTAAACACACATACTACTCAACCAAGTAATAGAAGTGCTAAAGTTGTGAAATGGTGTAACTTGTTTCTGGAAAAGTGAAAATGACATATACCAAACATCTTTGTTTGGTATAAGCATGTATTACAGCTATTTTCATGCACTAAAAACACTGACCAATACACCAGTGGAGAGAGTTACTATTTTCATGCACTAAAAACACTGACCAATACACCAGTGGAAAGGTGAACTTCAAAAGGAATCAACAAAGACGCAAACAGATGGTCCTATCCTCAAAGGCCCTGTAAACTAACTTAAGAGACTAACCTGATCTCCAATATAAAGAGAAGGATCCGCTGTGTTTGTCTTTAAAGAGTACTGAGTAAAATAGATATTCATTGATCATTTTTGTACGCCTACCTCCAGCTAGGTGCGCTTTGTTTCTAGTGAAGAGTTCAAGAGGAACAAAAGAAGATGCACATACATGAATCATTTGGAAGCAAGAAAGAAACAAGACGCACTGTTATGGCCCAACTCACAAAGGAGAGAGAATTCTTCACGCCTAAAAGCGAGCACAAACCGCATCTATCAACTGGTTGTCGATACCACACGTGATTCACCTAGGTGAACAAGAATGGAAATAGCTTCACTTTTACAAACAACCCTCGCCGGATCCAAAGATCTTTAGATATGTCTACCGCAGCTCTTTAATATCCAAAGTAGCATTTGGTATCCGCAATATTAAGCATAGAATGAAGGTATGGTTGTTGTGAGTATCAAGTAAAACTAGAAACTGCTCTCGCACTATATAAGCATGTATTACAAACTTCAATATCCTAGAAAACAAAGACATGATGTCAAGCACACAAGATTGTTTTTATTCCAACAATCAATCATCCATGTCACCAAGCAAACATCTCATGCACTTCATTTACATATGTCCCGCTTTAGTAAAGTTCCAAGACAACATTGTGTGAAAGCAAACAAGATGTTTTCTTTTTCCTTCTTCTTTGGGAGAGGGGTTGTTGGAAAAAGAACAAATTTTAGTTTATTGTTTGAGAGAAGTACAACTTTATTATAATAGAAGAGGCATTAAAAGGACAAGGTATCCCTCAAATCAAGACAATCAAACCAAAGATAAATCTCCGCCTCTAACTAAATCTCAAACTAGAATACTTTAAACAATTTATGATTAGAGATCTACCCTAAGCTTTCTTTTTCCTCATAAAAGAAAAACAAACTTTATAACTCGCAGATAAAAAAAAAGACGTACATCATCTAATCTAGAAAATACTACTGATCTCCAAATAAGTCATATATAAAATATGCTTAAGGTTTAAACTCATTAAGCGTGACCAGAGAAGAAAGAGAACTCACCGAGCGGCGACGGCGGCGGCGGCGACGACGATGAAGAGAATGTGGAGGCATGCGGACGACAACAAGCGGCGATGGAACAACGGTGCAGCAAGGAGGAGAAGAGAATGTATCGTCGCAGGGAGTGAAGGCATGGAGTATCAATTGTCCAAACAAGTGAATTAAGTATCAGAATTCGTGTTTTAGTTATAATATAAATATAAATAAAGCCCACATATGAAAGATGTTGAATTGTTGGTGGAATGGTTATGTCGTTAATAACCCACACATCGTGAGTTCGAATCTCGTGTATGTGAATTTTTTTTTTTTTTTTTAATTTAGGAATAGACCACGCTTTTTATAAAGAACACGCACATACACTACTTTTTAAGCGTAGTCTATACCCACCATAGACCACGATTTACACCACGCTTTGTTGCCGTAGTCTATACCCACTATGACCACGCTTTTTATAAAAACGCACACACACCACGTTTTTAAGCGTAGTCTATACCCACCATAGACCACGATTTACACCACGCTTTGTTGTCGTAGTCTATACCCACTATAGACCACGCTTTTATAAAAACGCACATACACCACGCTTTTTAAGCCGTAGTCTATACCCACCATAGACCACGATTTACACCACGCTTGTTGCCGTAGTCTATACCCACTATAGACCACGCTTTTATAAAAACGCACACACCACGCTTTTTAAGCCGTAGTCTATACGCACCATAGACCACGATTTACACCACGCCTTGTTGCCGTAGTCTATACCCACCATAGACCACGCTTTTTGCACCACGCTTTTGTTGCCGTAGTCATACTCAAAAAATCAAGACATAGACCACGCTGATAAAAACAGAGTCTATACTATGACCACGCCACGAAAAAGCGTAGTCTATAAGGTGTAGAGAAAAGTGGTTTTGTAGTAGTGATAACTCGAGATGGGAACAAAATTTATAATTTTTTTTCAAAATTTGTCTGTCAAGTAGGGGTTTTGAGCGACCATAACTTTCGATTCGAATTTGTATGTTTTATTTCTTGTATTATTTGTGATAATAAATCTTTTTTTAAAAACAAAAATTGTTGCAATTACAATGAACTTCTAAATAACTCAGCCTTTACCTAAAGAGGGGATATATATATATAGCGCTACGAATCCCATAGAAATACGAACTAACGTGTGTGTGTTGGTTTAGTGGTGGAGTAATTATCAATGCCAAATATATCAGGTTCAACTAATAAAAATTGCTACATTTTTTTACATAATTGTAAAGAAATAAAACATATATAATACCGAGTCTGACGTGTACCATTAAAATAACATCATTTTACCATTGAAAGAATTTAGTTTTACTATTGAAAAATATGTTGTGAGTGCAAAATTTAAAAGGTAGTGTTGTAATTTCACCGCTTGTAAAGTCATGAATTAAATTGCAAATGTGGTGTGGGTAATATTGTGTTGTATTATTTACGACAATTAATCCTTATCTTGAATTAAATTACGTTTTCTATCTAATATTATATTTTAGATTATAATTTTAATTTTTGGTACAAAGCATAATGTTCTTACGATTACTAAGAAAAAAAACAAATCCTTATCTTGAATTAAATTACATTTTCTATCTAATATTCTATTTTAGATTATAATTTTAATTTTTGGTACAAAACATAATTATCCATTTGGGACGGTCCAGTGGTAAAGTAGATTCGTTTTACCAAAAAGATCACAGGCTCGAACCCCATTAACACCTCGATGGGTGCGATGAGTCATCTCGCGTCGATTTTTGATTGTGATTTGCATGATATAAAAAAAAGCCAAAACGTATAAGTACAATGCAACGGACTCGATCTAAGACACGTTGGAATGGTTCGAACTAATATGCATGATGCAGTGCTTACCCTCAATCAGAAGCGCTATCATTCATCAATAGTGTTCCTCCAATTTATTTTGGAAATTTGATATACATAGTACTTTGCCATGACTTTTGGTATCTTATTTTTGGACTCATATAAGATTACAATTTGTAAATATGTCAAGTAGGGGCTTTTGAACGACCATAACTTTCGATTCATAACTCCAAGATGGGAACAAAATTTATAATTTTTTTTTTTTCAAAATATGTCTATCAAGTAGGGGTTTTTGAACGACCATAACTTTCGATTCATAATTTGTATGTTTTATTTCTTGTATTATTTGTGATAATAAATCTTTTTAAAAACAAAATTTGTTGCAATTACTGATGAACTTCTAAATAACTCGGCCTTTACCTAAAGGGGATATATTGTCGCTCCGGACCAACCGGTTGGAGGGTGACTAATACTAGGAATAGTATTATAGGACAAATCGACCAAAGTAAATGGCCACATTGGTTATAAACAAGCATGCGTAATATGGCATAAGATATTATCCAAATAATTAAAGAGTTTAGCCATCGACCCAAAGATTAAACCGTGATCCATGAACCTCAATAGTACGACAAGAGACATAATGTTTAAGAGTTAGAGTTTAGCAATGAAAGTGTGTGAATACATATATGACGATATGTATTCAAGGCAAAACCAAATCCTAAATAAGCAATCAAGGACACCTGACTCAACACACCTCCATCATCACCATCGAGCTCAACCCGCACATTTAAAACAAACATGCAGTGGCTAAGTACAAGAAATTGCACTCGGTGGACTCATGCCAAAACATTTGATAGAATTTGAATTACCGCCAATATCGGGTAAGTCACAGTGGTTTTAGTTAAAATGCCTCAGGCTTACCAAATCATTTTCGGTCAGAAACATAGCTCGCCGAGCATTTTTTGGTGTGTATGGTCCGTATCTCATAGTCACAATACATAATAATAATAAATAATAAGCGCCGAGAGGAAGGCTCCCATCTACGACGCCGTGACCGCCGTAATCCCCAGAAAGACACAATACCTCTGCAAGCATATGTTAACACAACAGATAGTTCCAACCTTCACGCCAATCCTAGCTGCATTTATCATCCGCACAGACCCGACATTAAAAGGTTGGGTGCTACCACAACAATTGATATAATAGTTCCAACTATCTCCACAATTTCTACCCGGCATAACAGATAGGATCCATACACAAAACGAAATATTTTGGCGGTGTAATGCAAGAAACATTTGATAACATTGTAAAATAAGTATCAGAATAAACTCATTTGGTATAACAGAAAGTCACATTTTAGTGGGGTAAGAAAAGGCCCACAATTTGAAGATAAGAAGCCCACCCGACTATGGTTTGTTGTAAAAGTCCTAGGTTCGCTCGCTCATCAAAGTCCCGTCGCCGCGTCAAGGCCCACACCTTTTACGAAAAGCGAGGTTTTAGTACGTCGTCAAGTCTTGCGAGACTTTCAAAGATAACCTCGATATTTTATATCGATGTGAGTTAATTCTCAAATGAATTCGATATGCTTTCAAACACGTTATTTAATCAATTGTTCTCGCCTCGAGATTCGCTCAACTATTTCGCTTAACGCCCCGCTAAACGCTTTAACGATGAGCACGCTTCTCGATATAAGGATTTCATTTGTGAAATCCTTTCATGCTAATGAGGTATTATACTCAATTAGCACATCTTACGCGCATCGGCGATTTATCGAACGATAATCGTGCGTTTGACTTTCAAAGTCAAAAGTCAACACGGTCAACAAAGTCAACGATTTTGACTTTCAAATAGTAATTTCTTACTATTTCGTTTTATAAATCGAATTTGATCGATTTGAAAACGTAAAGTCATAGTTCTCGATTTATCACGTAAATCAAGGACTTATAAATAATTTCGCATTTATTAAACCTTTTAATAATTAGAAAAGCGTATTTTCGATTTTAAAACGTTAACAACCTAACGTTTGTCTTAAACATAGTAAACTATGTTTATAAGATTTTATAATTTCAAAATATGTCCGAATATAAATAAACATATATTTTATCAATAAACTGAATTAAAAGGATTTTAAACCTTTTAAATTATCGAAATTTTCGATAATTAGCTTAAAAATACTAAATGACTTTTGAAGAATTTTCTAAATTAATATAGTGTATTATTATACACTATGGTCCAGAATATGAATTTATAAGATCCATATGATATTGTTTGTCATTTATTAGTATATTTACATATACATTCATTTTGGTAATTCCATATAATATGGAATAATTATCCAAAATTCCCAAAATTAATATACACATAGTATAATATCCCAACATCAATATATATCATTAATATAACCTATAGTTCATCATAAGCATTCATTTCACAATATATAACAATATTCACGGCATTAACTTGATAATTACCGAATAATTAGCAAATAATTTCTAAAATTCTAAATAAATTCCAACATCATTAAACATTATATTATAACATTGTAACATCATAACATCAACCAAACCAATTGAAATCATCACCATATGGAGCATACATGCTCTCGGCTTTTTGATTAATTTTGGTATTTGGTTTTCAAAATTCCAACAATTATATACTATGTTTATACACTATAGTATAGTAATATAACATCATAACAATCATCGAAACCAATTAAATCATCACCTTATTGAGCACATAGCTCACGGCTTCTTTTGATTTAAACATGGTATTTGATTTCCAAAATTTAATAATTATACACTATGTTTATACATCATAATACATCATTATAATATTAAAACATTCATCAAAACCAAATTAAATCATCACCATACTTAAAGCTTAATGCCTTCGGTTTTTTGATATAATCTTGGTAATTGATTTCAAAATTCCAACAAGATCATATATCACATAATTAATATACTAAAGTATTAATATACTATTGTATGATTAAAATAAAATCATACAACAACATACCAAACCTTCAAGCTCACGGTATTTTCAAAATTAATCATATGGTTTCCAAAATTCTAAATAAATCATATAACTTACAAACAATACATTATAGCATTAATATGTCATCACAAGCTTAAAATAAAAATTATACACCATGGTATATTTGGAAATAGCTCACGGTATTTTAACAAAAATACCTAGGGTTTTCTAAAATTTTTCAAATCAACACCATGGATTATAAACATGATAATAAACAATAATCCATCACTAAATTATTCAAGAAGCAATCGGTCATCATCATTTTATTTTATAAAGCTTTCGAAAATTTTATTAACACATCCTATGGTTCGAAAATCATGAAGACATGCTAGATCCATTTCAACAACTTAATGTACAACCATCTATGCTCATCTAACATATATATTCACATATATTTTCGAACTAAATCATCAAGAACAACATATAAACACATAGTTCATTCATAGAACAAATAAAACATTCATATACTATAAAACAGCTTCAAAATTTTCGAACTAAAAGAGGATAAACTTTGTACTATGCTCTGCTATTACCTTAGGAATGGTATAGGTTTTAATGGACAAGGTATGGTGTCCAAGTTTTGGTGAAGGAATGAAGAAGAAATGAGAAAAAGTGTGAGAGCTTTCGAAAATAATGGGGAGTTTGGCTCGGTTCTTGGTGAAGAAGGGATGGAGAGAATAATGAGAGAGTGTAGAGTGTTTGAAGTGTGTATTGAGTGTAGTGGTTTGAAAAGGAAGAGTCTCCCCATAATATCTCTCTCTCGATTTTCTCCTTCAAGTGGATGAAATGCAGCCAAATGATGGGAATATAGTGATCATTAGGCTAGGCTAGAAAAGGTGTTCATGGGTTCAGCGATAAAAAGGTGGATCGTCATGCTTTGTTTAATGGTGCGATCGGCGGTTTTAAGGGTGTTTAGGGGTGGTTTAATTTTATTCCATACCCTAATACTATATATATTAATCATATATGATCATAGATATATAATACAAGCCATTAAAATAATTAAATCAAATATAGTGCATAATTGATTTTACCGAAAATAAATGGAAAAATAGGAATAAAATACAAATTACACCTATTATTGATACTCATGTCATTTTTGATCAACATATACACATATATATCATAATACATGATTTAGATATTAAATAATATCATAGGATAAAATTATAGCATTAATTTATGCATAAGAAACCCTAATTTCGAAAATTAGGTTTCGAAAATTATAATTATAAGCTATCGAGTTTTTATGTTCCAAAAACTGATTTCATAGCCTAATAATACTCATATATATCATAACATATAGTTTAGATACCATATGATAATTTAATGGTGTCATTTCATGTGAAAACCAAAGTTTATAAACTTTAGGGTTTTCAAAATTTCAATACCAATTTATCGAATTTTAATAACTGAAAATTAAATTTTAATAATTAATAATACTGAAATTATATAAAATAATAATAGGAAATTAATTATTATAATTTCGAGCATTAAACTCATTTTACAAAACGCCTCAGACGTTGACGCTCAAAACGCCTCAAACGCTCAAAATCGACTCATCTCAAAATGGTCGTAGTAAGCTCGACTTACTTTATAATATATTCCTTTTAATCAAGGAATTAAGATGGAAATTAATTCTAAGCTTTACACCGTAGATTTCCATAAAAGTCGACGCTCGACACGCTGCTCGACGTTAAAAATAATATCGTCGTATCATTTCATAAATTTCATTTCGTAATTCACAATACTTAGTGAATTATAAAAGAATTGTTATAACGATGTCGATCGAAATCACAATATTTTATGTCGTCAAAATTATATACGCAAAACCCTAATTATGGGTTTAGAATACCGTAATCAGACATTCGCTTTTTTCGAATATTACATTCCACCCTTCACGAAAAATTTCATTCCGAAATTTGTATACCTTTAGAAAAATAAATCGGGTATCGCTCTTTATCGCTTCTTCAAGTTCCCACGTGGCTTTTTCGTCCGTGGTGTTCCACAAGATTGACTAATGGAATCGACTTGCTCGTAGTCGTTGGACTTTATAGTCGAGGATTGCCATTGGTTCCTCTTCGTAGCTCATGTCGGGCTCGAGAATCACGCCGCCTTGGTGGATTACGTGCTTAGATCTTGAACGATTTTTGCAATTGCGACACGTGAAAACGTTATGCACATTCCCTAGGTTCGTGAAAGAGCCAACTCTGTAAGCCATCGGACCTATCCTCTCTAGATCTCATATGGTCCTATAAAGCGGGTCTAAGCTTTCCTTTCGTGCCGAACCGACAATCCTTTCGATGGAGAGACCTTAAGAAATACTTTGCTCCATCCTCAAATCAGTAGTTCGGATCACGCAGACGTCAGAAGATTTGTCGTCATTCCGAGCCTCTTTATCCTCATCCTAATTTGTCGAACGATCTCGATCATTTCGCTCAACGCATCAGCCCTATAACTTTTCTCTCACCGACTTCATCCCAATAAAGTGGTGATCTACACTTTCGCCATACAAGGCTTCGTATGGGTATATGCCGATCGTCGCTTGGTAGCTATTGTTGTAGGCAAACTCAATCGAGGTAAAATATCTTCCCATTTTGCACCTTGGTCCAATATTACCGTTCTAAGCATATCCTCTAACGTTTGATCGTTCTTTCGATCGCCCATCCGCTTGTGGATGAAAAGCCGCATCGAAATCGAGTTTAGTACCCAATTCTCTCGTAAGCTAATCCGAACACGGATGTGAATTTTGAGTCTCGATCGAGGTAATAGATTTGGCACTCCATGTAATCGTATAATTTCCTTAACGCATGGTGGCCAACTTATCGATCCATAAGTGCTTTGAATAGGTAGAAAGTGAGCACTCTTGGTAAGTCTATCCACAATTACCCATACGGTCTGTGTTTCCTCTTTTCGATTTGGGAAAGCTTGTAACGAAATCCATCGTTATATCGTCCCACTTCCATTCGTGGATTTCAATGGTTGTAACTTCCGTAGGGACGCTGGTGTAGTGCTTCACTTGTTGGCAAACAAGATGCGCTTCTCTCTAAAGAAGCTATGTCTCGCTTCACGCCTTCCCACCAAAATTTTTCCTTCAGGTCCTGGTACATCTTAGTACTGCCTGGGTGGGCGGTGTAGGGCGTATCGTGAGCCTCACTCATGATTTCGTTCTGAAGCTCTGCGTCGTCAGGAACGCATATCCTACCTTCAAACAACAAGGCGTTATTCGGTGACTCTTGAAATTCTCAATCCTTCAGACCTTAGTCTTTCTCGGATCTTTTCCAACTTTTCCTCCATCCTTTGTCTCTCGACAATTCTTTTTCTTAGGTCAGATGCCAGTGTGAGTGTAGCGATACAGCTCACAATTGTCTCGGGCGGTTCCACCGCTCAATCCTCATTCTACCAAACTCTTCAACGAGTTTTCCTCTCAGATAAAGAGACATCCTAACTGGTACGGCTTTTACGACTCAAGCGTCACCTACTACATTCGCTTTGCCCGGGTGATAGTTAATACGGTAATAATTTTACTAATTCTAGCCATCTTCTTTGTCTCATGTTCAGATCTCTTTGTTCGAAGAAATACTTCAAACTTTTATGGTCCGTGAAGATCTCACATCTCACACCGTAGAGATGGTGTCTCCATATTTTTAGTGCATGAACTACAGCTGCTAATTCCAAATCGTGGGTTGGGTAGTTCAGTTCGTGGGGTCTGAGTTGTCGGGATGCATAAGCTATCACTTTTCCTTCTTGCATCAAGACACAACCCAATCCAGTCTTAGATGCGTCGGTATAGACCACATACCCCTTGTCCGCTTCTGGGACTGCTAGAACTGGTGCACTGGTCAATTTTTCTTTGAGTATTTGAAAACTGCCTCGCACTCATCATCCAATTGAACTTGATTCCTTCCGAGTAGCCGGGTTATTGGCCTTGCAATCTTGGAGAATCCTTCGATGAATCTCCCATAGTAACCACTAATCCTAGGAAACTTCTAACTCGTCTTTCGAGTCTTTGGTGATTTCCATTCTCGCACGGCCTCTACTGGTCGGATCTACTTTTATACCTTCAGCAGACACGATGTGTCCAAGGAACATAACTTCCTTCAGCCAAAACTCACATTTGCTAAACTTAGCAAAGAGTCTTTCGCTCTCGTGGTTTGCAAAACCGTCGTAGATGTTCCCTATGATCCTCTTCATTCTTTGAGTAAATAAGGATATCATCTATGAAGACCAAAACAAATTTATCCAAATGGATGAAATACTGCTCATGAGGTCCATGAATACGGCCGGTGCATTGGTTAATCCGAATGGCATAACTATGAACTCATAGTGGCCATATCTCGGTTCGAATGCGCCTTAGGTACATCCTCGGACCGTATTTTCAGCTGATGATATCCTGACTTAAGATCAATTTTAGAGAATATACCCGCTCCTCGCAATTGATCAAACAGGTCATCAATTCTGGGTAAAGGGTATTTGTTCTTTAGTGTCATCTTATTTAGCTCCCTATAATCGATGCGCATCCTCAAAGAACCATCCTTTTCTTAACAAACAAAACAGATGCTCCCCAAGGTGAAACACTCGCCTAATGAATCCTAGATCCAAAAGCTCTTGATTTGGATTTTCAGCTCTTCTAGCTCCTTTGGGGCCATCCTATAGGCGCCTTCGACACCGGGCTGATCCGGCTCCAAGTCGATGGTAAACTCTAGTTGTCTATCGTGAGGCGCCCGGTAGATTTTCGGAAATACGTCCAAAATTCTCGAACAACTTCAATGTCTTCTACCCGCCGGGTTTATCCTCGTCGTTTAAATAAACAAGGAATGCATGGCATCCCTTCCGTTCATCATCCTCACAGCTTGTAGTGCCGATACTATCGAATCCTCCTCCCATGCCGATCCCGTGGAAATGCGTAGCTTTGTCCGTGAAAGTGAAACGAAATTTTCCTTTCCTTACAGAGAATCGTGGAATGATTCTTAGCTAACCGATCCATTCCGAGGATTATGTCTACATCATCCATGGGTATTATGTTTAGATCGTTAGCCGTAACCTTAAGTGATCCTAATGTCAACTCTAGGTTCGAGCAAAAGTGTGTAACGGCCATAATCCCTCCTATAGGCGATGAGATTCTCATATCCGGCTTGACTTTTCGGACCTAAGGCCCAAAGATTTCACGCATGATTTTGCAATAAAAGAATGCGAAGCACCGTGTCGAACAATACTATAACGGTAGGTTGAGTAGAACTCCCATACCGCCAAGTTTCTTGGTTTTGTTCGCTCGCCTCCTATGTAGGCGTAGGCCTAACCGAGCCGGCCGAGGCCGACGGGCGCCGGTCCGCCGATTCGGGCGGGTGCCGCCGGCCGTTGCCGCCGCCTTGGCGCTGGGCGCGGTGGTTGACGCCTCGCTGCGGCGGTGGCCGCCACCTTTGCTGCGGATTTGTTGCCGTTCGCCGCCATTGTTGCGGCCGTTGAGTTGTTGTTGAGGTTTGGCCGTTGCCACCGGAGTTGAGGGGGTTAATAAACCGCCGCGGCGGCCGGGTTGAAGTCAGATAGCCCTTAATGGCTGAGCATTGCCCGGTTGGTTCGGCCTTACATCCGAACGTGACACTGGGCAATTGTTGGCGTAATGCCCGTTTGCCCCGCACTTGTAACAGCTTACCACGTTTGCCGTGCACACACCCTTGTGTGTCCTATGGCATCGAGGGCATTGAGGTATCCTCAATTGTTCATGTGGTCCCCTTGCCGGTGGAGCATATGTTGCTCTCTTCCAGCTTTGCCTTGTTGCGCCTGCGTTTCCTTGCCACGGCGCTTGGACTCAAGGCCCCCATAGCCCCCGCGGTTGTTATTCCATGGTTGGGTTCCCATTTCCCTTTCCTCTATCCAACAGATTGTGTGTCCGAGACGACACCGACTTATTCTCGGTCATGGTCGCCTCAATATCTAAAGCTCGTGAGAGCTTCAGTAGGATGTGTCTCCATGGCTGGCAAGAGACATCCGTATCTCCATTCTTAGCCCTGCCCTGAACTTTTCCGACATTTTCAAGTCGGTGTCCACTAGTTCTGGTGCATATCTCGACATCTCGCAGAAAGTGCGATCATAGTCGGTCACGGTCATCCTTTCTTGTTTTAGCGTGAAAATTCTCGCCCTTCTTCCTCTTATAGCTTTTAGGTATGTACTTTTCATACAGCCTCCCTCTTGAAATCCTCCCACGAGAATTCTTCTGTCGCTCATTTGTGAAAGTCTTCTTTCCGCCTCCCACTGTAAGTCACCGGTCCTATCACCGAAGGTAACACACTACGCCCTTTCCGTGCCGTGCATCTTAAAAGGTAAAATCCGTTCAATGGCCCTAACCCATTGTTTGGCTTCTTCCGGCTACCTTTCCGTTAAAGATGCGAGGTTCTGCCTTAGAAACATTTCTTCGATCCCACGATCGGGTTGAGGTGGAGGTGGTGGTTGGGAATATCATCCGGCTTTTGCTCGGGATCCTACCCTTCCTCTCGCCTTCCCGACCTCGACCCCGGGTTCCTCGTCCGGATTTCTCCTGAGGCATGCTGCTATAGAAAACAGGTAATCATTAGGCACTTATTCTTTTCACAACTCAACATACACCAACACTATTATGGCCTTATTGTAAAACGATTCCAAACAGAATATCACTCTTAACAAACATAACTTGCCGCAAAAGCCCTATTAGGGTCATGTATATATATATCCAAAAATTTCTGCCATAGGCAGGATGTTCAAAACCAACGGTTATACAAAAAGAGAAATAAAACATAAGTCCCGGCCCACACGGCCTTCCAAAAGTTAAGGTTCTAAGTCCATCACTAAAGATTAAACATAGGAAAAAGGAAAACAACAGAAGCTTAAACAAAAAAAAAAAAACAAAAATCTCCTTAAGCTTCATCGTGGTTCACATCACGAGTCCTCCCACCGTCTGGTCCTCCTCGGGGTCTTCCTCCTCCTGAGTCGCCTTCTTTGCCGAAATGTCCATGCGGGCCCCTGGATGGACCGGCCCATCGCTTCCACCATCGGTATGTCTCGCAGGGGTTAAAGCGCGTCGCGATTCACCCGATGCTCGTAGTCGAGACGGATCGGGTCGTAGCCACCGCGACATCTCGTTACCCTCATCCGTGCCGTCCGACCAAGTGCTCGACGGTGGTGCGGCTGGGACCATAGGTGGTGGAGGTGGTACTGGTGGACGACGGGTGTCCGGCAGTAAGGTGGAAATACCGCCTCCCAAGGCTCAGGGGCGGCCGCCTCTCTAAGCGAAAGCAGCCTTCCTCGTCAAAAGGAAAGGAGGCACGACGGGTCAATCTGCCTCGGAACCTCTGTAAAGCCACTCGCGACTCATCCCGCCAGTATACTCTCGGGAGGAGGTAGGGTCCTCGGTGCTGCCCAGAATGCTTGTACACGTAAGTCGTGACTCACGAACCGGGCAAATCTCCCACCAAGTCGTAGCCGCCCATCGCCCGGTAGATGTAATCTCCGATATCTCGGGCATAACCATCCGGTGTGCAGGGAGTATCGCTAGTAGGCGCTGGATGCCGTCATAATCAGTCACGCCGTGGGCTCGGGCATCTCTCCAAAGACGGAGGTAATATGCCAAGAACTCACCCAAGTCTTCCCCAGCGCACATCCAGCTGGAGCGATAAATACTCACCTCCTCCTCTGGGGTGGGGTGTGGTCCAATCCTCCTCCTCGCGAGATATCTCATCCCCTCCATCTGTCACGAACAAAACTAACATAAGTCAACTATCGCCATCTCAAAAGCAGGCAAGGATATCTTAAACGTAACGTGAAGCAACTAGATAAGGTCAAGCAAGTCTATAAGGTAGGCAACATCATACTGCACAATACTTACCACAACTTACCTTCTTAGTCTTACCCAAACGTATACATAAGCCAACAACATCTTAATATAAGCTACGAGATCCTTATTCTATACCAAACACTCGAACTAGAGTTCAACGGACTCTATCGTATTCTGGAGGCAGAATTAGGGATTCTGTTCTTCATAACAAATGAAGATCAGTGCGTTAGGAGTACGCAGGTGAAAACCATGCGTAAATCGGAGTCCTAACGAGAGAGATCTAGCTAAAACAAATTTACTGCGCAGTGCAGGAAATTTGCGCGATCGTGCCAAATTGTAAATCGAGACGTATGTCGACGTAATACGTCTACCATCTTCGGGTTTTTAAGTTGAGGCTGAACATTCTGAAGCCGTAAGTGACGTCCATGTCGTGATTTGTGTCGATGCTCACTCATGTCGAAGTAGTGACGAAGTGTCGACGTTGTTCATCTTTAAGGTTGAGGTCACCCTTGTTCATCCTTCTCGCCGCCTTCGTCGCTCGAGCTCGAGGCCATCATTACTCTCATTCTTCCTATCGCTCTTTGTTATCGTAAGGAAAAGAAGTTCGATTTATGTTCTTTCACGATATGTGAACATGCTCCTTAGAGTCTAAGTTCGCCTTATGATAACATATCGCTCATCATAAACAAAATTTCAAAGTTGGAACGAGGTTTCAATTTTTTTTTTTTTTTTTTTGGAAATATGATTTCAACATAACAATCATAATTAACTTATATGCATATCAAAATGGATTCATTCATCCCATGTTGATCATTCAACTAGTACCACCATGTACTTTCATAACAATACTCGAGTATTTGCATTAGTTCAACCAAAAGTATTTTGGAAAATTTTCTTGCTCAACTTTCATTTTCATCATAAAATTTTCATCATAACCAAATCTTTCAAAAGTCCTTCCAATTGTTCAATCATGTAAAATTTCCATTTCATGGTTTTGAGAAAGAAATGCGCTACCTTCTTCCCGGTTGAGCTCGATGTGATGGAGTGTTGAGTGAGTCATGGTTTTCTGAAGTCCAATGACTGATCTAGACTTAGAATAAAACAGATTTTGGGTTTACAAAGGGCAAAAGCGCTCTGATACCACTCTGTCACGCCCCCACTCCGGACCAACCCGGACTGGAGGGTGACTAATACTAGGAATAGTATTATAGGACAAATTGACCAAAGTAAATGGCCACATTGGTTATAAACAAGCATGCATAATATGGCATAAGATATTATCCAAATAATTAAAAGAGTTTAGGCCATCAGACCCAAAGATTAAACCGTGATCTGATGAACCTCAATAGTACGACAGTAGACATAATGTTTAAGAGTTAGAGTTTAGCAGCGGAAAGTGTGTGAATACATATATGACGATATGTATTCAAGGCAAAAACCAAATCCTAAATAAACAGTCAAGGACACTGGACTCCTCAACACAGCCTCCATCATCACCATCAGAGCTCAACCTGCACATTTAAAAACAAACATGCAGGGCTAAGTACAAGAAATTGCACTCAGTGGACTCATGCCGAAAACATTTGATAGAATTTGAATTACGCTGCCAATATCGGGTAAGTCACAAGGGTTTTAGTTAAAATGCCTTGTGCTTACCAAATCATTTTCGTCAGAAACATAGCTCGCCGAGCATTTTCTTGGTGTGTATGGTCCGTATCTCATAGTCCTGATACATAATAATAATAAATAATAAACGCCGAGAGAAGGCCTCCCATCTACGACGCCGTGACCGCCGTAATCCCTGACAAAGACACTCTACTGCAAGCATATGTTAACACAACAGATAGTTCCAACCTTCACGCCAATCCTAGCTGTGCATTTATCATCCGCACAGACCCGACATTAAAAAGGTTGGGTGCTACCACAACAATTGATATAATAGTTCCAACTATCTCCACACCTACCCGGCATAACAGATAGATCCATACACAAAACGAAATATTTTGGCGGTGTAATGCAAGAAACATTTGATAACAATTGTAAAATAAGTATCAGAATAAACTCATTTGGTATAACAAGAAAGTCACATTTTAGTGGGGTAAGAAAAGGCCCACATTTTGAAGATAAGAAGCCCACCGACTATGGTTTGTTGTAAAAGTCCTAGTTCGCTCGTCGTCAAAGTCCGTCGCCGCTTAAGGCCCACACCTTTACGAAAAAGCGAGGTTTTAGTACGTCGCCAAGTCTTGCGAGACTTTCAAAGATAACCTCGATATTTTATATCGATGTGAGTTGAATTCTCAAATGAATTCGATATGCTTTCAAATACGTTATTTAATCGAATTGTTCTCGCCCGAGATACGCTCAACTATTTCGCTTAACGCCCGCGCTAAACGTTTTAACGTATGAGCACGTTTCTCGATATAAGGATTTCATTTGTGAAATCCTTTCGCTAATGAGGTATTATACTCAATTAGCACATCTTACGTGCGCATGGCGTATTTATCGAACGATAATCGCACGTTTGACTTTCAAAGTCAACGAAGTCAACACGGTCAACAAAGTCAACGATTTTGACTTTCAAATAGTAATTTTTACTATTTCGCTTTATAAATCGAATTTGATCGATTTGAAAACGAAGTCCTAGTTCTCGATTTATCACGTAAATCAAGGACTTATAAATAATTTCGCATTTATTAAACCTTTAATAATTAGAAAAGCGTATTTTCGATTTTAAAACGTTAACAACCTAACGTTTGTCTTAAACATAGTAAACTATGTTTATAAGATTTTTATAATTTCCAAAATATGTCCAGAATATAAATAAACATATATTTTATCAATAAACTGAATTAAAAAGGATTTTAAAACCCTTTTAAATTATCGAAATTTTCGATAATTAGCTTAAAAATACTAAATGACTTTTGAAATTTTTTCTAAATTAATATAGTGTATTATTATACACTATGGTCCAGAATATGAATTTATAAGATCCATATGATATTGTTTGTCATTTATTAGTATATTTACATATACATTCATTTTGGTAATTCCATATAATATGGAATAATTATCCAAAAATTCCCAAAATTAATATACACATAGTATAATATCCCAACATCAATATATATCATTAATATAACCTATAGTTCATCATAAGCATTCATTTCACAATATATAACAATATTCACGGCATTAACTTGATAATTACCGAATAATTAGCAAATAATTTCTAAAAATTCTAAATAAATTCCAACATCATTAAACATTATATTATAACATTGTAACATCATAACATCAACCAAACCAATTGAAATCATCACCATATGGAGCATACATGCTCTCGGCTTTTTTGATTAATTTTTGGTATTTGGTTTTCAAAATTTCCAACAATTATATACTATGTTTATACACTATAGTATAGTAATATAACATCATAACAATCATCGAAACCAATTAAATCATCACCTTATTGAGCACATAGCTCACGGCTTCTTTGATTTAAACATGGTATTTGATTTCCAAAAATTCTAATAATTATACACTATGTTTATACATCATAATACATCATTATAATATTAAAACATTCATCAAAACCAAATTAAATCATCACCATACTTAGGCTTAATGCCTTCGGTTTTTTTGATTTAATCTTGGTAATTGATTTCCAAAAATTCCAACAAGATCATATATCACATAATTAATATACTAAAGTATTAATATACTATTGTATGATTAAAATAAAATCATACACCAACATACCAAACCTTTGAAGCTCACGGTATTTTTCAAAAATTAATCATATGGTTTCCAAAAATTCTAAATAAATCATATAACTTACAAACAATACATTATAGCATTAATATGTCATCACAAGTTTAAAATAAAATTATACACCATGGTATATTTGAATAGCTCACGGTATTTTAACAAAAATACCTGTGGTTTTCTAAAATTTTCAAATCAACACCATGGATTATAAACATGATAATAAACAATAATCCATCACTAAATTATTCAAGAAGCAATCGGTCATCATCATTTTATTTTATAAAGCTTTGAAAATTTTATTAACACATCCTATGGTTGAAAATCATGAAGACATGCTAGATCCATTTCAACAACTTAATGTACAACCATCTATGCTCATCTAACATATATATTCACATATATTTTCGAACTAAATCATCAAGAACAACATATAAACACATAGTTCATTCATAGAACAAATAAAACATTCATATACTCATAAAACAGTTTGAAAATTTTCGAACTAAAAAGAGGATAAACTTTGTACTATGCTCTGCTATTACCTTAGGAATGGTATAGATTTTAATGGACAAGGTATGGTGTCCAAGTTTTGGTGAAGGAATGAAGAAGAAATGAGAAAGAGTGTGAGAGCTTTCGAAAATAATGGGGAGTTTGGCTCGGTTCTTGGGTCAAGAAAAGGAGGGATGGAGAGAATAATGAGAGAGTGTAGAGTGTTTGAAGTGTGTATTGAGTGTAGTGGTTTGAAAGAAGAGTCTCCCCTATAATATCTCTCTCTCTCGATTTTCTCCTTCAAGTGGATGAAATCTGCAGCCAAATGATGGGAATATAGTGATCATTAGGCTAGGCTAGAAAGGGTGTTCATGGGTTGGGCGATAAAAGGTGGATCGTCATGCTTTGTTTAATGGTGATGATGGTTTTAAGGGTGTTTAGGGTGGTTTAATTTTATTCCATCCCTAATACTATATATATTAATCATATATGATCATAGATATATAATACAAGCCATTAAAATAATTAAATCCAACATATAGTGCATAATTGATTTTACCGAAAATAAATGGAAAAATAGGAATAAAAATACAAATTACACCTATTATTGATACTCATGTCATTTTCGATCAACATATACACATATATATATATCATAATACATGATTTATATATTAAATAATATCATTGGATAAAATTATAGCATTAATTTATGCATAAGAAACCCTAATTTCGAAAATTAGGTTTCGAAAATTATAATTATAAGCTATCGAGTTTTTATGTTCCAAAAACTGATTTCATAGCCTAATAATACTCATATATATCATAACATATAGTTTAGATACCATATGATAATTTAATGGTGTCATTTCATGTGAAAAAACAAAGTTTATAAACTTTAGGGTTTTCGAAAATTTCAATACCAATTTATCGAATTTTAATAACTGAAAATTCAATTTTAATAATTAATAATACTGAAATTATATAAAATAATAATAGGAAATTAATTATTATAATTTCTGAGCATTAAACTCATTTTACAAAACGTCTCAGACGTTGACGCTCAAAACGCCTCAAAACGCTCAAAATCGACTCATCTCAAAATGGTCGAGTAAGCTCGCACTTACTTTATAATATATTCCTTTTAATCAAGGAATTAAGATGGAAATTAATTCTAAGCTTTACATACCGTAGTTCCATAAAGTCGACGCTCGATACGCTGCTCGACGTTAAAAATAATATTGTCGTATCATTTCATAAATTTCATTTCCGTAATTCACAATACTTAGTGAATTATAAAAAGAATTCGTTATAACGATGTCGTATCGAAATCACAATATTCGATGTCGTCAAAATTATATACGGAAAACCCTAATTACGGGTTTAGAATACAGTAATCGCACGCTCGTTTCTTTGGAATATTACATATATAGCGCTATGAATCCCATAGAAATACGAACTAACGTGTGTGTGTTGGTTTAATTAGTGGTGGAGTAATTATCAATGCCAAATATATCGTGTTCAACTAATAAAATTGCTACATTTTTTACATAATTGTAAAGAAATAAAACATATATAATACCGAGTCGACGTGTACCATTAAAATAACATCATTTTACCATTGAAAGAATTTAGTTTTACTATTGAAAAATATGTTGTGAGTGCAAAATTTAAAAGGTAGTGTTGTAATTTCACCGCTTGTAAAGTCATGAATTAAATTGCAAATGTGGTGTGGGTAATATTGTGTTGTATTATTTACGACAATTAATCCTTATCTTGAATTAAATTACGTTTTCTATCTAATATTATATTTTAGATTATAATTTTAATTGTTGGTACAAAGCATAATGTTCTTATCACTACTAAGAAAAAAAACAAATCCTTATCTTGAATTAAATTACATTTTCTATCTAATATTCTATTTTAGATTATAATTAATTTTAATTTTTGGTACAAAACATAATTATCCATTTGGGACGGTCCAGTGGTAAAGTAGATTCGTTTTCCCAAAAAGATCACAGGCTCGAACCCCATTAACACCTCGATGGGTCTCGATGAGTGCATCGCACCGATTTTTGGGGTGTGATTTGCATGATATAAAAAAAAAGCCAAACCATATAAGTCCAATGCAACGGACTCGATCTAAGACACGTTGGAATGGTTCGAACTAATATGCAAGATGCAGTGCTTACCCTCAATCAGAAGCGCCATCATTCATCAATAGTGTTCCTCCAATTTATTTTGGAAATTTGATATACATAGTACTTTGCCATGACTTTTTGTATCTTATTTTTGGATTCATATTAGATTACAATTTGCAAATATGTCAAGTAGTGGCTTAGTGCTCCATTCTACCGAATGAAACGGTAACTTAGTCATTTTGGCTTCCACACAAACCTCACATTTCGTTTGTGTATTAACTTCATTTAACTTTAGTAAATCTAAATTTACTAATCTTTTTATTGCATTTAGATTAACATGTTCTAATCTACAATGCCATAAATCAGAGGACTCAGTCAAGTAAGAGGAAGTAGATGCATTTTCATTCATCATAATTTTTGGTACACGGCGCACAACCATTACATTTAGTTTGAAAAGACCCCCGGTGAGATAACCCTACCAAGGAACTTCCCAAACTTAGTCAAAACAAACTTGTCCGACTCAAAACTACTCTGGCCCTTGTTAACTAGAATCGAGCCCGACACTAAATTCTTGCGGATGTCGGGACATGCAAAGACATCCTTCAACGTGATCTCTACGTCGGACGACATCTTGAGTACCACATCACCAACTCCGCAACCTCGGACGAAGCTTGGTTCCCATGTTGAGCTTCCTCCCTCAGCGGCCTTATAGGTGGAGAAACGCATCTTTTCGGTGCGGGGCGTGCGCGATCGCGCGGTGTCGATGAACCATCCACCTTGATTCTCGGCGTGGTTGACTTCTTCGGTCACCACACAGCCCAAGTCATCCTTGTCCCATTTGTCAAGTCCTTCTCGACAACGTTGGTAACTTGCTTAACCTTCTTCTTCTTAGTCGACGACGGTCCCTACCGTGTGGCCATGCTTGCCACAATTGTAAAGCCCCGTCAAACTTACGGGCAACCACCTTCCTTTGCCTTTGCCTTTGTCTTTGACATTGGGACAAACACGTTTGTTGGAGGGACCGCCTCCAACAGGTTGACTCAAAGATCGATCAAGCCTTCGCTTTTAAGTCTTGCTTCTTCACGTCGGACTCGATGCGGTTTGACGATCAAGTCTTCAAGTGTCATATCCTTTCGCTTGTGCTTAAGGTAGACCTTGAAGTCTCTCCACCGGGGTAGCTTCTCAATCACGATGGCGGCGACAAAGCCGTCAAAGCGATTGTGCCATTCGGCTTGAACCTCGTGTACAATGAGTTGAAACTCTTGCACTTGGTCCATGATCGGTCGAGAATCGACCATCTTGTAGTCCAAATATTTGGCTACAATAAACTTCTTCGCACTGCATCATCACTACGGTACTTCTTTTCTAACGCATCCCACATACTTTTGGATGTCGTTACAACAAAGATAAACACTATACAAGCTATCTTCTAAACTACCAAGTATAAAATTTTACAAAGATAGTCGCCAAGACGCCGCTTGTCATATGTTGCTCGGACGTGAAAGTCCATTACTCACCCGTGCGGCGGGCTCATCTTCCACCAAAAGTTGGCGAAGCCAACGCCGTGAGGTAGAACAACATCTTCTGCGCCACCTCTTGAATTCGGATCCTCCAAACTTGGCGGCTTCGTGGCGGCATCATCCTTGCGGTATGAGCAGCGCCGAGATCGATCCAAAACCGGATCCACCAGCATCACTGAAGTGTGCCAAACATGGAACTCGTATGAGAACCACGGTGTTAGATCCCGTGGATCCAACAATCGACCCAATCGAAAAGTGCGATCGTCGAGCAATGGAACCACTAAAGTGGAACCAAATGTTGAACCACTAAAGTGGAACCAACAATCGACCAAAGGGTCCAATGGTTGACCAAGGCATCAAACCAAATATGGCAGTAGCCATAGTGCCGAGTGGCAATAGCAGCAGCGCGGCGGAGGCGGCGGTGGCGGCGGAGTGAGTCGAGTCGGCAGGCACGGTCGACATCTCCAAGCAAAGGTATTAGTTTGAAAGTTTTAAGTTTATTCAAAAGTCGGTCTCCTTGTGGCAAGTATATCTCGTCTTGGGATTGTTGGAAAAGCGTGTACAAAATAAGCAGACTTGCGGGCGACATACAACTTAATGTAAATGTAGAAGTAGGAGATCAAACAACAATGAACTTAAAAGCAATTGAAATACAATTGAAACTAAACCGTATACTAATGCCGAGTCGAGTCGAGGCCTCTTTCCGCAAGACGAGATACGCCCGGTAGTGCTTTCTCGCCCGCGCGTATCGTCCCCAAAGATAAAACGGCAGCGTCTCGTGGGTGGCGGCACCACGGACCAACGAGCTCGACGAATCGAACGAGGCGAGGATGAGCTTGGACACTAGCTATGTATACAGAGAGTGCTTTGGAATCTTTGGAATGCAGATTAGCGATGAGGTGTCTAATCTTTCGGGAGACATGTACTATTTATAGGCGTCGCCCCTCATGGGAGCATCTTTGAGTCAACACCGCATTGATGTCGGGTGTTACGGAGTTATGTCCCCATTGAGTGCGAGAGGGTTACGTGGCGGTTTCGGGAGACAACGTGCCCACGCTTCCGCAGAGCCATCATGTCGGAACGTTACCGACGCACGATGAATCTGGACAACGCGCGTCCGTGTTCATTGGACGTATCCGGACGTCTCTTCAGTGCACGGTAGGCCCAACGGATTGGGCCACACGAGTTGGGCCTCGGACCAACTCCATCTTTGGGCTCGATCAAACATTGATCCAATATGCGAGCGATGGGCCACGGAACCAGCCCACGAAACAAGCCCGCGAACAAGCCCAAAATCCACGATCCACGGAATCGAATCGAAGCCGGGCGGGTCGGGCGAATCGAACCCGAACCCGAACGGTGGGTGGGCTGGACACGGACCGGCCCGGCCTAGAATGCGTGTGGGCTTTACAACCCATCACTTGTGCACACAATTATACTAAGTGTTCAATGAACCACTTATATAGACAATTAATGTATGTACATTAATTAATTTGGGATAAGGATTAATTAATCCATGCTTATCCCCTTAAGCACATAACTTCATGTTTAAGTGACCAACTTTGATCCATTATTTCTCACTCACCGGAAATCGGATTTGAGAATATGAATACACCACGATCATCTACTCAAAACTTAGATCGATCCTATGCCATTTAATTTCACAAAATTAAACGTTATGCCACTCAAAATCTTGGTCAAAGTAGCTTCCTGGAAACTTGACCATATATAATATATATATAAATATATATACGATTTCCAACAGTTAACTCATATGTTAGGTAGTCTTGAACTTAGCTTAAATAGGTTTTAGTCAGAGAAGAAACCAAGCTGAAGACATCTAGTCGGAAACCAACTCAGACGGACCCTTTACTCATAAGAGGATAAACCTCAAGCTTTGAAGCAGTCACAAAGTTAGAAGCAACATACATCGTTCTTAACGCCAATCTCGAAGCATCAGGGAGAAAAAGAGCTCAATTTTGTGATCAGGAAGACTATGGGTGAGCAAACCCGATTTGGAACGAAAAACCGAACTGAATCAAATTGAAATTGACGGTTTGGTCTGGTTCGATTTGGTTAAGACAAATATTTTCTTTTTGAAACCAAATTACTAATATACTAAGGGTCAAATTACAATAACTTAGATTTTCACGATAATGGTATAATAGCAATAATTGAGTCCAAAAACAGGACTCTTATTATTAAACACCAAAAATCGAATCTACAATCCCCAATCATCGAAAAACCCTAGAATTCTGATAAACCCCAATCGACAATTGCTCGACTAGGGGTGTATACGAGCTGAGCCGAGCTGAATACCAACAGGCTCGAGCTCGGTTCATCAAAATTTTACTAAGCTCTAGTTTAGTTCGAAATGAATTCGACCTTTAAATTAAGCTCGAACTCGGTTCGTCAGAAATTTTTGAGTTCACGAGGGCTTGAGCTCGGCTCAATATGATCACCCACAATCAAGTAATGGCGAATCTGTAGGATTGAGTCAGGATGAAGCAAATGCCATAGCTGCAGAACTTGAGGATGAAGCTAATATCTTCTCGATGGCCACAAACCGCATAATGATTGATGATTGCTAATGCTTGCCTATAATATGAAAATGGAAGGATGAGGGAAATTAGTTGGTGGAAAGGAGATCGCATGGATTTTCAATGGAATCGCCGATGCTATAATAGATCGCCGCCCAAACCAAAGGAAAATTTGGGCCACCGAGTTTGCCGATCTTAAAGCTTAAGTAAAACATGGAGCTCACAGTTTACAAGCTCGAGAGAGGAATAATGGGTGACGAGAAAAAGAAATGGATGAGAGGTGCGAGAACTTGGGGCGGCAACATGATGAAAATTTGGGATGAAAGCGGTGGGAATAAGTAATTAGGTTGGTAGGTTTAGGTTAGTGAGTATATATATATATATATATATATATATATATATATAGATGAGGATCAATAATACCGAGCCCGAGATAGTATGTAGTACTCAATCTCATCCACTTATCTCATAGATCCTATAGTTGGGATTTTTGGACTTTTAACCTTAATTTCACTGATTTTCAAAAGTAAGGGTAGATTAGTAATTTGATTTGTTATGTGATTGAAAACAAATCATGCATGTTTTAAAACTGAAAGCGCATATGTTTGAACACAAACCGCATATGTTTGAACATAAAGCGCATACGTGTTAACAAAAAATGCATGAGATTTATTTCTCCGAAACTACATGCATATTGTTATCTAAAACTACATACGATTGAACATAAAGCGCATAATATTGAACACAAAATGCATATGCGATTGATTTCTCTAAAATTTATTCTCAAGTTTAGATCTATTACTTCTAACTTCATAATTCGAAAGAAAACATATGATTAATAATAAAGAAAACAAAGGATCAACAAGATAAGTGTTTGTGTATATTGGAGGATATATAAAGAGATATCGTGAATAAGAAACCTATGATTTTCTTTTTTAAAGCATGCATGTTTGTGTTTCGTGGCATGCATGTTTGTGTTTGGTCGTATGCATGTTATTGTTTTGTAATATGCATATTTTTGTTAAAAATATACAGGCTTATATTTTTTAGTATGCATGTCTACGTTTTATAGAATGCATGTTGACGTTTTGTGGTATGCATTTTTACGTTTTGCAGCATGCATACTTCATTTTCGACAGCAAAATTCCTCATTATCCTTCTCCATCGTTTTGCCGCTTCTTTCTTCGATTACCGGCGAACTTTGCGGTAAACTACTGCAATAACCACAATGTCTCTCAATCCTTCAAAATCCACATCTCATTTTTTCACAAAATCTATCAAATTTCTTCTCAAAATCTTATTTTTCCTCTCTTTTATCTTTCAAAATCCGTTGTCTTATGCTTCACACCGTTGATGTCGCACTGCCACCGCCGCTGCTCGTCGTCACCGCCGCCGTAAAGAAATTCGAAGAAGATGAAGAAAATCGGAGGAGAAGAAGAAGAAGAAGAAGAAGAAGAAGAAGAAGACTAAGTTTTTATTTTTGCCCCAATATACCCCTGCGAAAATTAAAAAGATAAATAAATGAAAAGGGGATTGCCACGTGTCGGCTTGTGGTGCGGCCACATGTTCAAAATGTGTGGTCTAGATTGAGTACTACATACTATCTGGGGACCGGGTACTACGGGAACCCAACCCTATATATATATATATATATATATATATATATATATATGTATAGTTAGGTTCAAATGAGAATAATTTTTATCCTAAAAACTAAGAACCAAATGAATTCGTTATGAAAGTTATTGAATTCAAAATTTTTCACCCAGGTTCGAATCCCATGAGGGACGAAAATTCCAGTTTTTTGGATTCAGTAACTTTCTCAGTGGATTCATCAACTTTTACTGTGAATTCATCATTTTTTGGTTCTCACGATAAAAATGATTCTCACGTTAACCTCCATATATATATATATAGAGTGAGGTTCAAATAAGAACCAATTTTAACGTGAGAACTAAGAACTACAAAAATTCTTTCTGAACAAAATGAATATGCTATGAAAATAAATGAATACATTGCGAAAGTTAATGAATCCAAAATTGAATTTTCACGGGGTTTGAATCCCATGAGACTTAAAATTCTATTTTTTATTCATTAACTTTGCAAGCAGATTCATTTACATATTCATTCTCATCTTCTCACAATAAAAATGGTTCTCACGTTAACCCTTCTTCTCTCTCGCTCTCTCTCTATATATATATATATGAGAGAAAGCTCCTTAGTGTAGGAAATAAGAGTAGATATGTAAGTCAACATATCTTTCATATTTGTGTAGCACAATCAGAATTACTATGTTGCACATGTTAGTTTAGTACATCTTTCATTGAAGCGTAGCACAAAAAAAGTTCTAGTACTACACAGCAATCCGTGTAGCATACAAAATACAAAACTATAGGGCAACCGAAATTAAATCTCAACCATTGATCCAGCAAATCAAAGGCACATATTCATTCTCATTTCCTACCAAATTATCATTTTCTACCTAATCCATTACCTATATATATATGGGATGGATCACATGAGAATGCAAATATTGGTTAAAAATAAGAATACAGCATTTAACGTAGGGGTGAGTATTCGGTTATTCGGTCGGTTTCGGACGAAAAAATAACCGAACCGAATTAACCGAATTTTTCAAAAAAATAACCGAACCGAACCGAACCGAATTTAATTCGGTAACCGAACCGAAATAACCGAAATATATTTCGGTTATTTCGGTTAAACCGATTTTTTAAACAAAAAAATTTATATTTTTAAAAAATAAATAAATGTATTATATATTGATATAATCTATAAAAAAATATGTTTATATGTTATATATATAAAGTATTTTGCAAAAAAATAATTAATTATGTTATATAATAAATAAGTAATATTATATTTTATAAATATTATATATTGATATAAAAGGGAGGGAGAGAGAAATGAATAGGATATTGATATATTAAAATTATAATTCTAAAAAATAATATTTTATATATATATATAATTCGGTTTTCGGTTATTCGGTTAAAAAAATTCCGAACCGACCGAAAACCGAATTACCGAATTTTAAAATGGTTTTAACCGAATTAACCGAAATAACCAAATTAACCGAACCAAATTTGATTTTTCGGTTTGGTTCGGTTCGGTTATTCGGTTTTCGGTTTTTTTGCTCACCCCTAATTTAACGTATAAAGTTATTGCACTAAATGTATAAATTTGTTGCATCAAATTTAACATATAAAGTGTAGCACTTAATATAAAGTTGTTGCACGTAATTTGGTGCAACAAATTTATACATTTAGTGTAATAACTTTATACGTTAAATGATGCTTTCTTATTTCTCATCAATATTTGCATTTTCACATGAACCATCCCCTATATATATATATATATAGATATATAGGAGAGTGTTAACATGAAAACCATTTCTATCGTGGGAACATGAGAACCAAAAATGATGAATTCATTGTGAAAGTTGATGATCTGCAGAGAAAGTTCTTGAATCCAAAAATAAAATTTTAGCCCTTATGGGATTCGAATCGGGTGAATTTTTTTGTAAGTTTTGAATTGGTAACTTTCACAATGCATTCATCAACTTTCATAGAGAATTCATTTGTTTCTTAGTTTTTAGAATAACAATGGTTCTCATTTGAACCTAAGTCTCTCTCTCTCTCTCTCTCTATATATATATATATATATATATATTGTGTTTTAAGGCCCACAAAATGTTCGCAAACAGGCTCATTTAAACTCGAACTCGAACATATTCACGAGTCGAACATAGTCAAGCCCGAGCTCGGCTCGTTTAGTAAACAATCAAATTTCGAATAAGTTTTTTCGAGTTGAGCTACGAATAGTTCGCGAGCAGCTTGGTTCGTTTACACCTCTACTCAGCCATGTCGACTTCGGGCGGTACATGCAGACGCCATCAAAAATCCTCCACCTCCGGAACCTTCCATGGGAATGTATCGATTAGGAGCTCATCGAGCTCTGCAAACAATTAGCCAAGATTGTCAACTCCAAGTGCAATGTTGGGGCTAATCGAAACCAAGCCTTTGTCAAATTCGGATGCTCCTTTTCCAATTTGTTTCGATTTTCGTTTGATCACATAATTCATTTTTGTTTTCGAGTGGCGCCTGTCATACTTTTATTATTGCTTGGCGGGTTACGAGAATAATTTGATATGTGTTGTTATTGTGAGATAATTAACTCTAGAAGATCAAATTTCCGTAGAAAAATATTCGACAGCATGCACTGATTAAGAGAATGCGATTCATTCTTGAGTTTTGATCTAGTAATAGTTTTAATGGGAAAATCGTTTGCAGATTTTTGGAGAATTTATGTCTGAACCCAATTTGCAGATTTCAGATTAATTGGAATTGGTTTGGTGATGCTGCGGAAATTCAGTTTTAACAAATCAAATTGAACCAAATCGAAATTTTCGGTTCGATTTGGTTTAGTTTGAGTGAGCAAAAGGATTTGGTTCGATTTAGATTTTATTTTCGATTCGGTTTGTTTGAATAAGCAAAAGATATGGTTCGATTTAGATTTTCATTTCGATTCAGTTTGGTTCCGTTTGAGTAGGGGTGTCAATCTAGCCTGAAACCCATGGGTTGAGTCGAATAGACCGACAATCGATAGGTTAGAGCGATAATTTCTAACCGAAAAAATATCAATTGAATAGCGACAACCCGAGAAGGTTGGTCGAAGTAGTCCGAACCCAAATGGGTTGGCCCGAAAATTGAGTGGGTTCACTGATTAATTGAAATTTTTTCATTACATGGTTTTCAAACTCCATTATCTACTCTTAGAATTTAGTATAATAAGATTTAAAATGAAATAAAATTGTGGAATGTATTTTGTTCAATATTCGAAAGTTATATTTACTATTTCACTTCCTTATCTTTTTACTCCAACGGTTAATGTTAAATATTTGGTGTAAATATATGATTATCAAGAAAACATATATGTAGTTTATTTTTTCCCTTAGTTCTAGCCCGATTGACTCGACGGGTTAGCTGGAAATCCGAGAATTTAGAGTTAGGGTTGAACATTTCTAAATCTGAAAAAAAAAATTGGTTCGATTTAAATTTTTTAAACAATTCGGATTCATATTTTTCAGCTTTGGTTCGATTTGAGTGAGAAAAAAAAATTTGTTCGATTTAAATTTTTTAAACAATTCGGATTCATATTTTTCAGGTTTGGTTCGATTTGGAATCGAGCCGCCGAATATTTAAATTCAATATTGTGTTACTTTGCGAAACTAACCAGTTTTTTTTTCTGAAAAAATTATTATATGTTTATAATTATAATAAATTTCTAATTAAATAGCCCCTTAGCTAAAGAGGGGATATATAACACTAATAATCCCATGCAAAATACGAGCTAATAAAAATATCGACAAATTTTTACATAGTTATTAAGAAATAAACCATATATGACAAAGAATACTCGAGCCGTGTAAAGGAAATATGTGATAGGATGCACGAACATTTATAAATAAAATCTTGTCAACTAGTAATGTGTAGCTTATTTGTAAAATTAAATCCTGTATTATTTGTGATAATAAATCCTTTTATAAAAATAAAAATTGTTGCAATTACAATGAACTTCTAAATAACTCAGCCTTTAAATAAAAGAGGGGATATATAACAATATGAATCACTACAACAAAAAAGAGTTATTACTACACAACTTTAACGACACTATTATTGTATGCCTGCATATCATCTCTATTGTGGCACAAATGTTTTTAATATTATCTATTACAATTTATTTTTAATAGTATAACAACATCGAAAGGAAAGTGCCGTTATATCACATCAATTACGGCACAATAAAATGTCCCCCATCCGAAACATGGAACAAACGAACTCTCTTTGAATGGCGGTAACTTTCCCACCAAAATCAAATGAACTTCTTATACTTAAAATGCAAAAGAAACTTTTTTGAAACCAAAATATAAAAGAAAATTAAGAAAATATAAATATAAAAATATTAAGTTGTCACGTCTTACCCTCCCACCCCTCCCCACTTGCAAAACATATCTGCAGAAAGAACAAAAAGAACAAGAAGGGGATCTCGCCCTATCCCTCCCCACCTAAAAAACCCATCTGCAAAAAGAACAAGAAATAGATTAATAACTCACTCCAATTTCTTCCTCTTCTCCATTTTTTCTCCAATTTGATTTCGATTGAGTTGGTGTAGGGAAAAATCAAAGATAGTCTCGAAAAAACAGTCATTCACTTCGACGCGATGAGTTGATGTTGGGTCAGCCAACCCTGTCCATCGGAATTCTGCGGCACTCCCTACACTACGACCAGGTAGTTATTATGCTTCTCTTTCTATTTTTTTTTGTATTTTTGTGGTGTAATTAGTTGTTTTTAACTTTGTGTGGAAGGCAATCACTGTGGTTCAGCGACTCGGACAAGGCGAAATACTATATCGTCAATTTTCACTTCGATGTCTCTCATCTCCGTGTCCACTGCAGAGATCCTTAGGTTTAGTACCATTTTATTTGTATTTATCTTCTGGTGATTGACCTTAATCGAGATAATATATGTTTTGGAGCATTTATCTGAAAAAATATGAATAGAAATTGAGGGTCAAATTAGAGTTTAGAATTCACTATTTATAATTTGGATAAATTTGTTACATATTCAGTTTTTTATTACCTTATTGGATTGAATTAGGCTTCGAGCTTTAGGTGTCCTAGATTGCATATGTATCAAGATAGGTATGAGGTTATCTAGTGCGTTTTATTTTATTTATTTGAAGTGAGTTTTTGTATTTAGTAATATCAATGGCTTTTGTTGGTCTACGTGTGCTTCCTTTAATAATTGAAGTTGCTATACTCTGCTATGGATATTTGGTTTTTGATGATAGAACTTGGGCTACATGGCATTTGATGGTAGAACTTCGGGCTATAGTGATGAGGATCTCCAAACTCGGCAGCTCGTCATATATGGGTGAGAGACTATGCAGCGTTTGTTTGCTTCTAATGTTATCGTGTATGGAATGCAGGGACTATTGCAGCCCAAGTGATTGGACATATTTTGACACGGAGTTGAAGAGACGGTGGGAAAGAAGTTTTTTATTTATGGTATGTTGTTTTTGCATTGTCGGAATATGATGCTCACTGTGCTTAAACAAGATCCAATTTGACCTTTTTCTGTAACAGAAACATATTAATGAAATTCTTTTAAACTAGTTCCTTTCAATTTATGTGCACTGCAGCAGGCAATACTGGAAACATTCTTCTATCCTTGTAAAAATGTGTTTCTTTAATAATAATAATTACGTTGTGCAAGCATTTGAAACTTGCTTATTACGTGCAGCTAGTTCATGTAATATGTACACTAAGACTTTCACGGGGATTGATGGTGATGGAACACAACTTGTCGAAAAAGTAAGTTTTGAGAAGGAGCCTTTGGTATGTCGTATTATTGCTTGTGTATTTTTGTGATCATGGATGAACTGCTTAATTAGAGCCATTTCATATGCTTGTACGAGAGGCTTTCTATGCTTCTGTATAGCATGTTCTCAGATCCTGTCTCCATTCACGAATTCATTTAAGGTGAACTTGCAAATAATTTTGGTACTAGATGCTAACACTCATAGTAAACAGGTCATTCAGGTTGTGATAAAAGACAGAGAGCCTAGATAAGATATCCTTCTAGCCCATTCACTTGGTGGACTATTCGCTATAAAATCTCTGTTCTGTACACTCCTGATGGCTCTTACCAATCCGATGATGTAGCTGGCTCTCCTGCTACAAAATTTCAATCCCCAGGTTCTTCAAATAAAGGTTTGATTGTTGGGCAAGAGGCGATTAACTTTATTACCTGACCACACCTCATCTTGGAGTGAGAAGAAATATGTAGGTATATTCATTAGCATACAACTTAGTTGAGTGTCGTAGATTATAATGGATTTGATCCCAAACTCTGAACTTTCCTTACTTGTGCCAGCTTCCGTTCCTTCTTAATGTAGCTTTCTTGGAGAAACTTGCTGCCTCTATTGCCCACTTTTACGGGCTGAACTGAGAGTCTTCTCTTCCTCACAGATGGAAAACCTCTTTCTTTTACTAAGAATGGCGTCAGACTGTGAAGAAGGAAAATTTATGTGAGTTCTAGCAGTACTAATATGTGCTTTGAGCAGTACGTTTGCTTTATCTGAATTTTAATGGTTGACTCTTTCTACAGATCAACACTCGGTGCTTTTAGATGTCGGGTCCTTTATGCTAATGTCTCTTATGACCGTATCCTGATGCACCCAGAAAGAGTATTTCAGAATCTGTATTTTTCTCTATTCAATTGATTATTCTTAACGCATATATTGTTGGTTGGCGCACATCATCCATACGAAGAGAAAATGAGCTTTTCAAGGTATGTGAAATATCTTCTTACTGAAATAGTTGCTTATAAAGAAAATAATGATAATATTTTGCAATTTTGTGTATTTGCTTATAATTAAATGAATTTATTGGAAGGTATATCTGGATTCACTATATTGATCTTATGCAAAATAATTACTAGCCTGATCATTGCCAACTAGATTTTCCACAATAAATGATTAGAAATGTTTCTTATTGAACTCTTGGTGTTAAAAATTAAAATAAGATTATGGGAGTGTAATTTTAGACTTAGATGCTTGCATAATTCTTCTGTTCAATATGGAATCTAATGAAGATTAGAGTATGTGTTGAGAGGTTGGTGGATCACTATATCATGTGAGTTATTTGAAGGATGTGAATAAGAATTTACAAATGATATGGATAAGAGTAAATTAAAACAAGGATATGAATCTATGTATTGAGTTTGCACAATATGTTAAATGAAATATAGGTAGTCAGAATGCAAATCGAATCTACGTGCTCTCTTTCTAAGAGAGAAGATTTTCATTTTTCCTTAACTGCTTGTAGATGCTCTCTGCCTCTCTCATGCTATTTGAGGATTCTATCAAGAACTTATATTAAAAGTAAAAAATATTCATGCTATCACTCTTGTGGGGATTTTGAACTTTGACAGCCTCCTAGGCGATCTGAGGCTCCCCATTTCGCACCAGAAGCAGTAAAAGCAAAGGAAGCTGCTAAAAACGAACGCAGCATACAAACAATAGACAATTGTGAGATCATGGAAGGTACATACATACTAAATGGTAACTGAAGCAGCTACGTGGATTTGCTTAGATCTTTGCCCTAAAAGAGTTTTGCAGAAGTCATCAGAGAATGTAGCTACTAGCCTACTACTCACAGCTTTGGAAGATAGAAGACAAGCACTTTGGGAGAATAGATTTAGGAGGATTCATTTTAGTTTTAGATATCTTATCATATAGCTGCTTAGATTAATGCTACTCCGTTGATTAGATTCTATTGATTTTTAATTCTTTTATCTTGAGCACTTTTTTATTTATATGATGTTGTAATTAATTTTTTTTTCATACGTGAATAAATAATATTATTTTGTTTCAATCATGCCTTTTTGTATTTGTTCTCTTTGTTTTTACCAAAGTTGAAACTGGAACTAAAATTTATAGAATATAAAGCTTAGTATGTGAATTCTAAAATATTCAAAAATAATTTAAATGCATTAAAAGTGTTATTAATAAATATAAAATCATGTTTATGAGGGAAAAAAATAAAATAAAAACTCACAAATTATAATACGTGTCACTTTAAGTCAATTTTCGAATTTCAAGCAATATCTAAAACGACACTTCTTTGTGTTTTTATATCCTAAGGAGCTGTTGCTACACAAGCATAGGCGACACTAAAAATCCGTGTGGGGATATATCAAATGTTGTTACAGGTGGTTATTAATGACAGTTTTTAGTGCCCTTAAAAGCAAATTTTCTTGTAGTGAATCCCATAGAAATACAAACTAATGTATGCATATGTTGGCTTAGTGGTGGAGTAATTATTAATGCCAAAGATATCAGGTTCAACTAATAAAAATTGCTACATTGTTTTACATAATTCTACAGAAATAAAACATATATAATACTGAGTCTGAGTAAACAAGTAATATAAAGTAGTTTAATGCGATAACAATGATGATGATTCAAGGTAAGGTAGAAAGCAGATTACATAAATTTAAAGTCTAAAATCTCAGGAGTTTGCATAGGAAAATAACAAAAGCAAGACGGAGCTAAATCCCGTACATAAAGCCCAAGGAATGAAATCTCTCTTTAGTGAATGTGTCAATTCGTTGAATGACCTCATTACTAAGATAGTTTTCATAATCTCCGGTTACTCCTTTTCTGAAAAACGAATTGTGAGGATATGATCTTAATAGAGATTCGGACTTGTTAACTTCATGGCTACTCAGTACCTCAAAGCTACAATTCTTGACAATCTCTTCCAATTTCTTGACATGAGCATGTGGATCTTCCTTCATCTCCTCGTAAGTCAAGAACATAACATTCTCCGGCCTCTTTAGGCTGAGCTCCCTATACCCGATCACATGATCATAGTAGGGCCCAAATACGGTGGCCCCGCCACAGAACGCGTCGGCGGCTTCATCTATGGTCCACCGGTGATTTATCTTCTTCTTGTTCACGAAATGCCACATAGAAACGAGGGTGTCCTTTGGGTTACGTGTCAAGTAAACAACCCTGCATTCACACGAATCTAGGGTTTTGGCCAGGAGCTGGTACGAGATGTGCGTTGCAAATAACCGGCGCGTGCCTGGTGAAGCCGTCGGAATAAAAAACTCACCGGAATGTGTGAAAACTGATCCCTCCAAGAACGGAACAAGCTTGTGGGGGTGTTCGGTGGTCAACTTATGTTTGGAGGATCGATTGAGGATGGAGTAGAGAAGAGATTTGAGCCAAGTGGTGCCTGTTTTGGGAGAAGTAGCCAAGATCACATCACTAGGAAGTGGATTAAAATGGTTGATCACCATTTGCGCTGGCTTGAGGAATTGAGACAGAAACCAAAAGCCTCCATATTGGAAGATATACTCATCTTCCACCCACTTTTGTTTCGGGAGAGATGATAAATCCTTGTCTAACTCAACATTCTCCATCGAGTATCTGAAATAGAGAGAGAGAGAGAGGATTATCTAAATGTATGTGCTGATGGATGGAATGGAACGGTCTCTATATAAAGAAGTTAGTCCATACATGAAAAAATACATCATATTGATTGTAATGTTGTAAGCTAGTGTTGCAAATTAGAATGTACAAAGTATCGTAGATGTTGTGACACAAATGGAAAAAGTGTGTGTGTGTGTTGTGACACATCATATTCGATAATTAATTTAGTGATGCACAAAGTATCGTAGATGTTGTGACACAAATGGAAAAAGTGTCATAAAAAAATACATCATATTGATTGTAATGTTGTAAGCTAGTGTTGCAAATTAGAATGCGTCATTTCAGCTAATGTTGTGTAATGTGACGCAAACTAACATACGTCACTGTGACTAATGCCACGTAATATGTTGTGGATTTTATACGACTATTAATTTAATGATGCGCGAAGTGTCGTATATGTTGCGACACATGAAAAAAAGTGTCGTAAAAATGCTACACGACCTTTTGCTACACAATCTAAAGTGACGCAGAAAATGTCGAAAGTTAGCTTTTGCGACATTAAACTAAACGTTAGCGACATATTTTTCATGTCGCAAAAAGTCAACTTTCTTGTAGTGTACACTTGTGAGGGCCGATCAACGCTGGACCCAGAGACCTCACAAGCTCGCCGATGGTGCTTAACTAAATGATTGAGACAGATGCATCATTACCATGACTTAATCTTGAAGGCCAAGGACGATTCAGATGGAGTACAACAGTTCACAGAAGGAATCAGATTCAAAAGAGTTACGGTTCTGGAGTTATCTAACCTTAAAATATGCTACTCAAAACAGTTTCTGGACTAGAGTAAATTTTCTAGAATTTGATAAGCGGTTCACCCACTTTGAAGTCTTGTAGACTTGGACTCAAAATATGCACGGGTGTTCCAAGGCCCATTATCAAAACCTTAATTGTCACACATTCTATAAGCCCATAGAGAAATCAACTCCATAGGAATGGTGGTTTGGGAGATACATAGTCTCAAATTTAGCTAGTTGCAGTTGGATTTTACACTTAGAAAAATTTATAGCTTTTTTTAGAATTGATCTATCAAGTAGGGGTTTTTAAAGGATCATAACTTTCGATTTTATAGCTTTTTTCAAAATTGGTCTGTCAAGTAGGGGCTTTTGAACGACCATAACTTTCGATTCATAACTCCAAGACGGGAACAAAATTTATAAAAAAAAATTTCAAAATTTGTCTATCAAGTAGGGTTTTTGAACGACCATAACTTTCGATTCAGAATTTGCATGTTTTATTTCTTGTATTATTTGTGATAATAAATCCTTTTTTAAAAACAAAAATTGTTGCAATTACAATGAACTTCTAAATAACTCAGCCTTTACCTAAAGAGGGGATATATAGCGCTATGAATCCCATAGAAATACGAACTAACGTGTGTGTGTGTGTTGGTTTAGTGGTTGAGTAATTATTAATGCCAGAGATATCAGGTTCAACTAATAAAAATTGCTACATTATTTTTACATAATTGTAAAGAAATAAAACATATATAATACCGAGTCTGAGTAAACAAGTAATCTAAAGTAGCTTAATGCGATAACAGAGATATGATTCAAGGTAAGGAAGAAAGCAAATTACATAAATTTAAAGTCTAAAATCTCAGGAGTTTACATAGGAAAATAACAAAAGCAAGACGGAGCTAAATCCCGTACATGAAGCCCAAGGAATGAAATCTCTCTTTAGTGAGAGTGTCAATTCGTTGAATGACCTCATTACTAAGATAGTTTACATAATCTCCGGTTACTCCTTTTCTGAAAAACGAATTGTGAGGAAATAATCTTAATAGAGATTCGGACTTGTTAACTTCATGGCTACTCAGTACCTCAAAGCTACAATTCTTGACAATCTCTTCCACCTCATCTTCTCCTTGAAATGGACATCCTAAGAAATCACCCAATTTCTTGACATGAGCATGTGGATCTTCCTTCATCTTCTCGTAAGTCAAGAACATAACATTCTCCGGCCTCTTTAGGCTGAGCTCCCTATACCCGATCACATGATCATAGTAGGGCCCAAATATGGTGGCGCCGCCACAGAATGCGTCGGCGGCGTCATCTATGGTACACCAATGATTTTTCTTATTCTTGTTCAAGAAATGCCACATAGAAACGAGGGTGTCCTTGGGGTTCCGCGTCAAGTAAACGACCCTGCATTCACACGAATCAAGGGTTTTGGCCAGGAGCTGGTACGGGATGTGCGTTGCAAATAACCGGCGCGTGCCTGGTGAAGCCGTCGGAATCAAAAACTCACCGGAATGTGTGAAAACTGGTCCTTCCAAGAAAGGAACAAGCTTGTGGGGGTGTTCGGTGGTCAACTTATGTTTGGAGGATCGATTGAGGATGGAGAAAAGAAGAGATTTGAGCCAAGTGGTACCTGTTTTGGGAGAAGTAGCCAAGATCACATCACTAGGAAGTGGATTAAAATGGTTGATCACCATTTGGGTTGGCTTGATGAGTTGAGACAGAAACCAAAAGCCTTCATGTTGGAAGAGATACTCATCTCCCACCCACTTTTGTTTCGGGAGAGATGATAAATCCATGTCTAACTCAACATTCTCCATCGAGTATATGAAATCGAGAGAGAGAGGGAGGATGATTTAAATGTATGTACTGATGGATGGAATGGAACGTTCTCTATATAAAGAAGTCGGTCCATACATGAACATGAATACAAAATACTAGTACTTTCAGCTATAAAAATAGAGGAGCGAAATTACACTATTGTATTTAGGAGAAAATATAGGATAAGTGAAAATATACTTTTGTATATAAAAAATTATTCCTGTACTATGAAATTTAGCTAAATCTCTATTTCCTTCTTATAGAAAATTACGTCTGTGAAATTAGAAGCCCCAAACCCGTATTCTTTATTCTTTATGTTTGTGTCATGTTGGCACTTGAATGGTTGTAATATTTCCATACGTGACGTTATGACTTATTTTCAAATATTATAATATTTTTTATGGTGTAATGACTCAATTTTGAATGACTTTAGAAACTATAGATGATTATTGTGTTGTTATTATGTCTTTTAGTTCATTTTATGATTAATTTTTGAAGAAAAATGTATGAATTTGGATCTAGATACTTAGATCTTATGGATCTGAATTTGAATTCATTTTTCTGAACCCAATTAATTTAGACTTGAGCCCAAAAAAAATTGACTCTAAATCTGGGATAGCAAGACCAAATTCCAGCTCCAGCATATTGTCATCCCTAAGGCCTTCCCAAGGGGACATAAGATATAATGTAAAATATATTTTCTTATTTTCAATTGATGGGGACTGATCCAAATTAAAAATAGCCTAATCTCTTGCTAAGATTATTCAACTTAAAATGATGAAGACATTTTAGGCACATATAATTCCTTACGGGTTCAATTAAGAACATCGAAATATCGAAAAAATTGCGAAGGTGGAAATTTACTTCAATAATAACTAAAGAAATAGAAATTGATATGGAAAGTGAACAAACATTATTTTAGTAAATGCACTAAACTCGCTAATCAGTAATCCTCAAGAAACCTAAACTCGTGAACCATGTGGTGCTCTAAAATCAAAAACCAAGTTTAATACATTTCAATGTGGGGCCAAAAATCTTTTGCTTATGATAATAAAATTACAGATGCAAATTTTAACTCATTATCAATATTTATACCTATTGTAAAAGAACCTTTTTTAGAAAATTGGAATGTGTGTGTTACACACAATCAATGAAATTCACAATAATCGATTATTAGAGTTGAATAATTATAAGAAGTAAATTTTATAATGCTAGTAACTAATAAAGGGAATTTTTTTAAAGACTACTCTTATAAGTTTACATGTGCATGCATGCATACGGTAATTCTTTTGACGACTAGTGATTCAATGTTGAGACATGCTCTTTACATTAGAATGCACTGGGCGTTTGTATTGATTAAATCATAATTATAATTAATAAATTAGAATAAAAATTTATAAATTCTAATTAGATATTAATAACTCTTGTTGAGTAGTGATGAATACAAATTAAATTTAATTGACAAAATATCATATGAGGACATCCTTACGTGAGAATACTTGAAAATTACATTCTAATTGAAATTTTGCGTAGAGACCACACTCTAATTGGAATTTAGGGTGTAGTCTCTAGTCATCCTCACATAAAGCCCCATTGTATTCATTCTAATGGATGCTATATAGAATCTAGTTGTTTATTATGCCACTAACCCCCAATTAATTCATAATCAAGCCCAAATTCTTTTGACATAGGCCTTTTAATATCGAAACTTCTTCATTCCCAAAACTATTAAACTGGGCCGGACTCAATGCTAAAATTCCAACATGAGCATATCTATTAAACTTATTATTGCGGAACTGAAGTTCTCAAAAACTGATTCAAGTCTATCCCTACCAAGAGGTCGAGATTAGTTACATCTGGCAAGTGTAATATTAGTAAAAGAAGAAGGCAGAGAAAGCAAATTCGATGAAGTGCACGTCTGGTGCTTGGTGAGCGACAACATTGGTGCTCTGTTTTATAATGCGATAAATTTAATCGACCAAACCCTCAGTTTGTACTGGCCGGCTTATTGAATGCTGTTCAAATCCTCCACCCCAGTATTTTATATTGTGTCTCACCTACCTCCCATTACTAAATTTATTATAAAACCAAAAAATTATGTAACACAATGAACTAGAGCCCACAAATTGAGTCCTGTCCGAAAGCCCGCCCAGGATACCGGGGTTTGGGCTGGTTTGGGCTTAAAAATTAAAGGCCCGAAAAAATTGGGCCTAAAAAGCCCGCCCAAAAAAAACCTAGTGCCTATCGGGCTTCGGGCCAAAAAAGCTCGAGATTTCGGGCTAAAAAAGCCCGTCCGATATTCTATTAAATATACATATTTATAATATTATTTAATATACATATCTATAATTTTTTAATAATATTAATTATATTTTATATAATATTATAGTAACAATTTTCTTGATAATTCACATATTGGTCAGGAAAATAATTTTTTTTGAATTGCAACACATCAAAATTCTGAAAAAAAATAATAACCTCATAAATCATTTAAAAATAATTACTAAGAAAAATTATCTCCAAAAATATATAGCATGATGATTAATTACCTTATAGTATGTAAAAACTATTTTGAATCATTGATCTTAAATATATACTGTATAATTAATTTATTTTTCTATTATTTTAGGCGTATAAGTGGGATTGACATTTAATAATATCATTTATCTTTGATTATAATTACTAATTTTTTTCTCCTTAAATTAAAGAAGTAAAAGTATAATTCATTACAACATCATCGCATGAATACATAAATAGGTCAAGATGTATAAGAAGTATTACAATAAGAATAAGTAAGCTCAATATGTTCTTATCGCATGAATTTATTTATTTTTTTGAAATTTAAAATATTAATTTTGTATATTAAAAAAATTAGAAAATAATCTAAAAAAAGTCCGTCCGTCCGAAGTTGGTTTGAGCTCATATTTTTAGGCCCGGAAAATTTCGGGCGATCAGTCCGACCCGAAAACATGTAAAAGCCCGATAAATTCGGGCCCGGACCGACCGACCCGCTACTTTGCCAGCTATATAATGAACCCTAAAAAACATTTAGACATTATTGAAAAAGGGGATTGAAACTTTAAATAATTATATCCTACATTTATTTTGCTTTATTATATCGTTCTTTTGATCAATTTTTTAAAGATCGATACAAATAAAATGAAGGAAACATTAAGTTGGTAGCCAATTAATTAATTTTTTAATTAAGTTAGAATGTAAAAGTTTCGTTATCAGCTTTGAACATATAAAATAGCTTTCTTTACTTACATTCATTGTACCTTTTTTCAAGATCGAAATATTAAACAAATTGTGTGGTGAACTTTACAATAAAATATTTTGGCTATCCTTTATTTCTACATTACTCTTATATACACTTTTGAAAAATCATCCAATAGTTCATTCAAAAAATATATTAAAGCGATGAACAACAAGTAATTACTAAAACAAGGAGGATTTTTACCTAATCTTCTCCCTATATAAGACACATATAATTGAATAATATAAGTGTTAAGACATATCGTGATCAACATATATAATTGAAAAAAAAAATCAGTGCTTCTGGTCGCATCCTACCGGACCCTACCTCTATTGATGTACTCTCTTCGTCCCACCCAAGATGATATACATTCCATTTTGAGTTGTCCTACACAAGATGACCTGTTTTCTTTTTAGAAAATAATTATCTCTTCAAAAGTTGTGGGTTCTACCTATTTTTTGTCACTTTAACCACTTTATCTCTTCTCTTAAATAATCATACCGAAAAGAAATGAGTCGTTTTGGACGGACAGAGGATATAGTTAGACAGCCCGTGATCCACACATATGTAATCGAAAAATATCAGTGCTTCTTGTCACATCCTACAGGACCCTACCGCTATTGATGTTGCATGGAATGTGATATATATCGATGATATTGGATGAAAAAGGAAAAGAAAAAGGAAAGGATTACTGTTGTTACATGTGCATATCAATCTAACCAATTTTCCGAAGAGATATCATTCTTTAGTCCATTATTGATATCTTTTCGTGCTTGAATTATGTAAAAACCGGGGTTCTGGCTCCAAAACCCAAAACGTTACCATACAGCGGCAGCTAAACTCAATCAAATAAAATAAAGTAAAATAACAATTAATTAAACTTTCACGGGACATAAGGAACTATGATCGCTATTCTAAGGGAATACCCAAACTGAATTACTTAACACGTACGCGAAGTATGATATCTCTGATTCCTGCGAAAGTTAAATGTTTAAAAGTTCGAATTTAAATTTGTTGTATAGGTGACATAACATATAAATGATTAGGTTCAAGTTGTGGATTATATGTCCCGATCAATACGCTTCTACATCAAGCAGAACATAAAGAGAAAAATAATAATAAGGACACCCGCTAAGATAGACCACAACCATAGGGAGATCGTTGCCTAGTCCTCCTCCCACCATCGCTCATCCTGCAAAATACTATGAAAGAAATTTTGGGTTGAGTACTAATGCACTCAGTGAACTATCTTACTCATTTTTAAAACTCGTTGCAAAAATGAAATCCGGTGACATACATGTATATATACCCCATAGTTGCAAATGTTTTAAAATAGAAAATCATTTCACAATTATGTAAAACAGTCTTTCTTCTCTTGAGCCGAAGCCCCTTAGCTCGAGTAATTTTTCTAGGTTGGTGTGAAGTAATATCAACCTGATAACAACCGTTGATGCATTGTCTGTTAGTTAGCTCATATGTCAGCTAGTTGAACTTAGCTTAAATATGTTTTAGTTAAAAAGAAACTAAGTCAAGACGCCGATCCGTAAATCAACTCAGACGGACCCTTGACTCATAAGATGATAAGCCTCAAGCTTTGGAGCAGTCGTTAGAAGCAACAGACAACGTTCTTAGCGCCAATCTCAAAGCATCAGGAGAGCTCAATTGTGTGATCAGGAAGACTATAGGTGAGCAAACCCGATTTGGAACAAAAAATCGAACCGAATCAAATTGAAATTGACAGTTTGGTCTGTTCAATTTGGTTAAGCCAAATATTTTTGGTTTGAACCATATTACTAATATGCTAAGGGGTCAAATTACAATAACTTAGATTTTTCACGGTAGTGGTATAATAGCAATAACTGAGTCCAAAAATAGAAGGACTCTTATTGTTAACCACCAAAAATCGAATCTACAATCCCCAATCATCGAGAAACCCTAGAATTCTGATAAACCCCAATCGATAGTTGCTCGACTAGGGGTGTAAACGAGCTGAGCCGAGCCGAATACCAGCAGGCTCGAGCTTGATTCATCAAAATTTTACTAAGCTCTAGCTCAATTTGAGCTGGAATTCGACCTTCAAATTAAGATCGAGCTTGGTTTGTCGTAAATTTTTTTAGCTCACGAGAATCATTTGATGTGTTGTTATTGTGAGATAATTAACTCTAGAAGATCAAATTTCTGTAGAAAATGATTCGATAGCATGCACTGATTAAGAGAGAATGCGATTCATTCTTGAGTTTTGATCTAGTAATAGTTTTAATGGGAAAATCGTTTGGCCCGAAAGTAGTCCGAACCCGAATGGGTTGGCCCGAAAATTGAGTGGGTTCCCTGATTAACTGAAATTTTCTCATTACATGGTTTTCAAACTCCATTATCTGCTCTTGAAATATTTATAATAAGATTTAAAATGAAATAAAATTGTGGAATGTATTTTGGTTCAATATTCGAAAGTTATATTTATTATTTCACTTCCTTATCTTTTTACTCCAACGGTTAATGTAAAATATTTGGTATAAATATATGATTATCAAGAAAAAATATATATAGTTTATTTTTTCCCTTAGCTTTCTAGCCCGATTGACTCGATAGTTTAGCCTGAAATCCGAGAATTTAAGGTTAGGGTTGAATATTTATAACCCGAAAAAAAATCAACTCGAATAACCCGACAACCCGAATGGGTTGGCCCGATTGACATCCATATGTTTGAGTGAGCAAAAAGATTTGGTTTGATTTAAATTTTTCTAAACTAATTCGGATTCAGATTTTTCAGGTTTGACCGAGCCGCCGAATGTTTTAATTCAATATTGTGTTACTTGCGATAACTAACCAGTTTTTTTTTCTGAAAAAATTGTTACATGTTTATAATTATAATAAATTTTCTAATTAACTACCCCCTTAGCTAAAGAGGGGATATATAGCACTATTAATCCCATATAAACACGAGCTAATAAAAATATCTACAATTTTTTTACATAGTTATTAAGAAATAAACCATATATGAAAAAGAATACTCGAGTCGAGTAAAGGAAATATTGTAGTTGAATATTGGTTACAATACCGTGCAAAATTACAATGAAATGATTAATAATAACTATTACAAATGAGATGTCGAAGATAACAAGAATTTATCAATAAGTCGCCCGAAGTTGAACTTCTACCAAGAAGACGAGAAACGCCGGTAGTGCTCACGATTGGCTCGTCCCCAAAGGTAAACGACTTTCGCCTCGATTGTAGTAGCACCACAAACAAGTCGAGCCCGACGAACCGGATGGAAACGAGAACCGAACTCAAGACTAAGAACTATGAGCTAAGAATGCAAGTAGAATGTTTTGCTTTTGCTAGAGAGAATAGAATGTTTTTGCTTGCTTAATCTAACTCTAGAATGATGCACTATATATAGCACTCCAAGAGGGATGTTCTAAGGTCACAATTGATGACAAGCATCAATATTCCATTAACTCTTAACATCAAGAGTCTTGGTAATGAAAGGCCAAAGGCCATGAATCTCATTACTAGCAATTCCCACTCACCATCCATAATTTTCCAACAATCCCCCACATGAGTGGAAATGCCATATAAAGCAAAACGCAAAGTTCAGTCCTCAAGAGACGATATTGCATTTGGAAAGGTAGCTTGTGGCCTTAAACCTTCCATAGTCGAAATTATCGAGCATACCGGCGGCATAGTGGTTATTTCACCTTGAACTAGTCCTCCATGATGTATACTGAGACAATAATATTGACACAATATCATCTCAATTTCCATCCGTTCTTACGTTTGTGTCCATTATGGCCTTGGAACACCATTTGGATTCACAAGTGTACCACTTGAAGCGCCCCACTTCACACTTGCATAGGTGACTATTACAACCAAGTATTCGCTATACTTGACCTCCTCGAGGTATCCAAGAGTCATTAAAAGTTAAAACTTAACCTCACCACTTGCGGACTTACAAACACTCACCGTTCTCGGAGAATAGGCATGTTTGAGTGTTTATCACACGGATTTTTATAACCGTTGTCCTTTTGAACCATGTTCTCGGACAATCCAATCATCATGGTTGGGTTTCCACTATAATCATCCTTAAGATGTGGATTTAACACTCATTCCCTCTAACAGTTTAAACATTTGATCTCGATTAATGCTTTTTGTCAGCGGATCCGCTAGATTATCTATTGATTTTACATAATCAATAGTGATAACCCCACTCGTGATCAAATGTCTTACGGTATTGTGTCGTCGACGAATATGTCGAGACTTACCGTTATAATATATATTTTGTGTCCTTCTATTGCGATTGACTATCACGGTGAATCAACACGAAGGCACGGACTCGCCAACATGGAATATCCTCGAGGAAATTTCTAAGCCATTCGGCTTCTTCACCACCTTATCTAAAGCTATGAATTGATTCCATGGTAGACCTTGCTATACAAGATTTCTTGGACTTCAAGATCTGACCCACCTCCAATAGTAAATACGTATCCACTTGTGGAAAACGAGTCGATTGAGGCAGATATCCAATTAGCATCACTATACCCTTCAAGTACAATGGGCTCACTAGAATAATGAATCGCATAATGCGGGTAAACTTTAAGTAACCCAATACGCGTTCAAGTGCTTTCCAATGTTCTCTACTTGGATTAGTGTGAAACTACTCAATTTGTTCACAAAGATAGGATGCACGAACATTTAATAATAAAATCTTTTCAACTAGTAATGTATAGCTTATTTTTAAAAATTAAGTCTTATATTATTTGTGATAATAAATCCTTTTTTAAAAACAAAAATTGTTGCAATTACAATGAACTTCTAAATAACTCAGCCTTTACCGAAAGAGGGGATATATAACACTATGAATCCCACAGTGGTGGAGTAATTATTAATGCCAAAGATCTCGTTCAACTAATAAACATTGCTACATTTTTTTATTTAATTATACAGAAATAAAACATATTCCCTCTGTCCCCCAATTTCTTTCATAGTTTTCTTTTTTTGGGACGTCTCTCAATTTCTTTCCTATTTATTTATGGTAACTAGCTTACCAACTTATTATCATCAATAATATCTTTATTTATACATTTTACCACTTATGACCTACCGCTATTTCTCTTTTTCATCACCAATAACCCATTTATTATAATTTTTACCACATATGGTCCACCACTAATTAATTTAATATTACACTACCGTGAGACCCTTACTGCACTCATAATACATTCAACATCTTTTATTAAAACTCGTGTCGAATATTCTTATGAATAAATTTGGGGGACGGAGGGAGTATATAATTCCGAGTCCCAGTAAACAAGTAATATAAAGTAGCTTAATGCGATAACAGTGATATGATACAAGGTAAGGTAGAAAGCAAATTACATAAATTTAATTACAGTCTAAAATCTCAGGAGTTTGCATAGGAAAATAACAAAAGCAAGACGGAGCTAAATCCCGTAGATGAAGCCCAAGGAATGAAATCTCTCTTTAGTGCAAGTGTCAATTCGTTGAATGACCTCACTACTAAGATAGTTTTCATAATCTCCGGTTACTCCTTTTCTGAAATACGAATTGTGAGGAAATGATCTTAATAGAGATTCGGACTTGTTAACTTCATGGCTACTCAGTACCTCAAAGCTACAATTCTTGACAATCTCTTCCACCTCATCTTCTCCTTGAAATGGACATCCTAAGAAATCACCCAATTTCTTGACATGAGCATGTGGATCTTCCTTCATCTTCTCGTAAGTCAAGAACATAACATTCTCCGGCCTCTTTAGGCTGAGCTCCCTATACCCGATCACATGATCATAGTAGGGCCCATATACGGTGGCGCCGCCACAGAACGCGTCGGCGGCGTCATCTATGGTCCACCAGTGATTTCTCTTCTTCTTGTTCACGAAATGCCACAGAGAAACGAGGGTGTCCTTGGGGTTCCGCGTCAAGTAAACGACCCTGCATTCACACGAATCTAGGGTCTTGGCCAGGTGTTGGTACGAGATGTGCGTTGCAAATAACCGGCGCGTGCCTGGTGAAGCCGTCGGAATAAAAAACTCATCGGAATGTGTGAAAACTGGTCCCTCCAAGAAGGGAACAAGCTCGTGGGGGTGTTCGGTGGTCAACTTATGTTTGGAGGATCGATTGAGGATGGAGTAGAGAAGAGATTTGAGCCAAGTGGTGCTTGTTTTGGGAGAAGTAGCCAAGATCACATCACTAGGAAGTGGATTAAAATGGTTGATCACCATTTGGGTTGGCTTGATGAGTTGAGGCAGAAACCAAAAGCTCCATGTTGGAAGAGATAATCATCTCCCACCCACTTTTGTTTCGGGAGAGATGATAAATCCATGTCTAACTCAACATTCTCCATCAAGTATATGAAATCGAGAGAGAGAGAGAGGATGATTTAAATGTATGTTCTGACTGATGGAATGGAACGGTCTCTATATAAAGAAGTTGATCCATACATGAACATGAATACAAAATACTAGTACTTTCAACAATAATGGAGCTAGGATTATAAAAATGGAGGAGCGAAATTACACTATTGTATTTAGGAGAAAATATAGGATAAGTGAAAATATATTTTTGTATATAAAAAATTCGAGAAAAATACAAAAATATAATTTAAATATAATAATTTAAATATTTTTTTACCCAAATGATTGCTGTGACGTGCTAGAGGCTTGGCTCCGTCCTTTAGTACTTTATTTTATAACGTGCATATATTATGGAGTTGTACCACTAAACAAGCCCAAAAATCATATTATTGCATGTTATTTTGTATGTTATTTTACATTTTGTAAATCTGAAATGTAAATTCTACTTAATTTGTGGCCCAAAATTTGGGTGGAACCAAACCGATCAAAAAATCTAATTGAATTTAATTTTCCACTCAAAAATTAATTTAAACATTGTTCTTTGGAGTTGATTAATTTGAGATAGTTAATTTCGAATTGGGATATTATTTTATTTTAAGTTTGTGTGCAGTGATAAACAAATGTGAAAAAGTTCAAAAGATTTTATGAGTTCGTAGTTTATATTTTAAGAGAGGTTTTACAATAATTGCTCCATACATTTATATATGAGAATCCACGGTCGCTATGATAAAGCACATTTTGAAAATCATGTGTGATAGATTAAGACATATAAAAACGTTAGTGAGATTCGAACCTATGGCTTTTGGCCTCAGAAGTATTCACTTTACCACTAAGCCCTCTAAAGATGACACTATTTTATACCCGGTCCACATCCTCATACACATCCAAATCCGTTTTTGAGGATCTTGATCTTCAAAAATTTGAACTTCACGGATCCAGATCAAAATTTTGAACTTCAGCAAAGCTCTCACGCTTTACTTTGATTGAAATGTTAACAGATTAGCTCCACTAAAGAGTAGGATTTGTGTTGAATCTTGAATTTTAGTTATTTTAAGTCATTATGAGTAAAGCGCGACGTTTCATATGGAAAAGCACTTACTACAAGCCTTCTAGCTAAAGAAGTTTTGTTAATTGTTTACTTTATAGATTTTTATAGTTTATGGAATCCGGCACATAGGATTTGAGCTCTATCTCGAGTAGCTTTATCATTCTATGGCTTGTTAATGGATCATATGAGCATTTATAATTACAGACCAATGAAGTAGCAAAATTATTCCTGTACTATGAAATTTAGCTAAATCTCTATTTCCTTCTTATAGAAAATTACGTCTGTGAAACCCCTAAATCTCTATTTTCTTCTTATAGAAGACCCCAAACCCCTATTCTTTATGTTTGTGTCATGTTGGCACTTGAATGATTGTAATATTTCCATACGTGACGTTATGACTTATTTTCAAATATTATAATATTTTTTATGGTGTAATGACTTAATTTTGAATGACTTTAGAAACTATAGATGATTATTGTGGTGTTATTATGTCTTTTAGTTCATTTTAAGACTAATTTTGAAGAAAAATTATGAATTTGGATCTAGATCCGTGGATCTTATGGATCTAAATTTGAATTCATTTTCTGAACCCAATTAATAACTTAAAGCAAAAAAAAATGACTCTGAATCTGGGATAGCAAGACCAATTCCAGCTCCAGCATATTGTCATCCCTAAGACCTTCCGAAGGGGACATAAGATATGATGTAAAATATATTTTCTTATTTTCAATTGATCGGGACTTATCCAAATTAAAAATAGCCTAATCTCTTGCTAAGATTATTCAACTTAAAATGATGTAGACATTTTAGGCACATATCATTCCTTACGGGTTCAAATTCAATTAAGAACATTGACATATCGACAAAATTGCGAAGGTGGAAAGTTACTTCAATAATACCTAAAGAAATAGAAATTGATATGGAAATTGAAACAAACATAATTTAGTAAATGCACTAAACTCGCTAATCAGTAATCCTCAAGAAACCTAAACTCGTGAACCATGCGGTGCTCTAAAATCAAAAACCAAGTTTAATACATTTCAATGTGTGGCCAAAAATCTTTTGCTTATGATAATAAAATTACAGATGCAATTTTTAACTCATTATCAAGATTTATACCTATTACAAAAGAGCCTTGTTTTAGAAAATTGGAATGTGTGTTACACACAATCAAATTCACAATAATCGTTTATTAGAGTTGAATAATTATAAGAATTAAATTTTATAATGCTAGTAACTATGTAACTAATAAAGGGAAATTTAAAAGAAAAACTACTCTTATAAGTTTACATGTGCATGCATGCATATGGTAATTCTTTTGACGACTAGTTATTAAATGTTGAGACATGCTCTTTACATTAGAATGCACAGGGCGTTTATATTAATTAAATCATAATGGTAATTAATAAATTATAATTGAAAATTGATAAGTTCTAATTAGATATTAATAATTCTTATTGAGTATTGATGAATCCTAATTAAATTTAATTGACAAAATATCATATGAGGACATCCTTACGTGAGGATGCCTGAAAATTACATTCTAATTGAAATTTTGTATGGAGATCACACTCTAATTGGAATTTAGGATGTAGTCTCTAGACATCCTAACATAAAGATAATCTTATAAAAGACCATTTCAATTTAATTAATATGGAGACACGCAATGGATGCTATATAGAATCTAGTTGTTTATTATGCCCACTAACCCCTAATTAATTCATAATCAAGCCCAAATTCTTTTGACATAGGCCTTTTAATATCGAAATTTCTTCATTCCAAAACTATTATAATGGCCCGGACTCAATGCTAGAATTCCAACATGAGCATATCTATTAAACTTGTTACTGCAGAACTGAAGTTCTCAGAAACTGATTCAAGTCCATCCCTACCAAGATATCGAGATTAATTACATCTGGCAAGTGTATCATTAGTAAAAGAAGAAGGTAGAGAAAGCAAATTCGATGAATCGCACGAGTCTGTTGTTGGCAAAGGGTTCCAAGACGGTCGATGAAGCTCACATTTTGAAAGGTAGCTAAGACACTTGTGAAGGCCAATCAACGCTGGACCCAGAGACCTCACAAGCTGGCCGATGATGCTTAAATAAATGATTGAGACAGATGCATCATTACCATGACTTAATCTTGATGGCCAAGGACGATTCAGATGGAGTAGAATTCGAGGTAAATATAAGAAAACCGCATGAGCAGGGGACGAGTTGTGCAAAAAAAAATAGACAAGCTTGCACCCTGGATAAATCATAATAATATACAATAACTTTAAATCGCAAAAAATGGATAACGAGATCGACTCAAAAAGGCATTTGTGTGTCCTAACATGCAACCTTTAGCCACAAGTTTTATCCACTCCACTAGACCACCCTTAAAATAGGATAACCAATAACTCTAACACACACACAGGGTCTTGCAAAACTCAAACAAAAATGTTTTAGAATAGATTCAATTTTCACACCTCAACAGCATTATCACCAAAATCAGCTCAGCGACATTTTTACCGAAGGGTTCAGATATTCAACGATCAAATCACCAAGCAGTACCTATTGAGGACGAAGTAGAAAGCATCAATTGTTGTAGCAGAGGGTCTATTGTTCGAGTTCACACTATTTCAAGCAACAAGAAATAAACAGACGACGCTAAATTCCATGCATGAACCTTAAGGAATGAAATCTCTTTAGTGAGGAAGTCAATGCGTTGAATAGACTCATGCATCACTAAGATAGTTTTTATGATCTCCAACTTTCATTTTCTAAAGAATGAATTGTACGAAATGGAAACCATGCCGGAGATTCCTCGGATTTTTTGACATCATGATTACATAGTACCTCGATGCCACAATTCTTCAAAATCTGTCACGACCCGCCTACTTAATTAACTAACTAATCAAGTAATCACTATTAATTACTTAATTAACTAGCTAATTAAGCACACAAGCTGTGACTATGGGGTAGTTTAGATCATAATTTCTCAATAGAGATAACTTAAATGTTCAAGTTGCCAAGGTTTTACAAAATTTCGCGTGGTTTCGTTTGAAAATAGGATAGTCCAAATATCCAAAAGCGACAATAAACCAACAGAAACAATTCCCAGCCTCCAACAAGATCATCAACAACAACCATCATATTTATATACATCGAAGTATACCAAGTTCAAGGACATTCAAGAGCGATGGTTTCATATTGGTGTCAACAAAATTTCAGAGTATGCACAACAGATAAGGTGGCTGAGAATTGTGTATGAAGACACAACTTCCGGGGCATGACAAAAGATTTATGTACATGATCAAAAACCCTAGCTCAGTGTCCTTTCTGCCGCCATCTCCTTGCAACCTGCATATAGGGAAAACATATGCAGGGCATGAGCACCGAAAAGTACTCAGTGGGCACTGCCATAAAACACAATTGACTTGCCATTTATTTTTCTAACACAGGGGTTTTTAGTGAAATAACCTGTGTTAGCTTTTCACATATAAAACATTTCATGATGCATGCTTCTTATCATTCTATCTCATGCTATGCCGGCAATCTTTCCGTGTCGGTCCCGTAGGCTCCCCGCTCACGGATACCATATCTACGCATCTTTCTAGGTACCGAGAGGTAGGCCTCCCTCTCAATACCGTGATCGGTCCCGAAGGCTCCCCGATCATCCTTGTGTACACACGACTCGTCTTGGGAGCTCACCCAGTACAAGCCCGACGTCGTCTATAATCTCGTAGATAGGCATAATGCATATGCTAAAATAGGCAAGTCAACTCAAAACATGCACATTCATTTTGAGAAAATAAACAATTATTGAGCTCATTAAAAGATAGTTAAGAAATGCCCACCGATTAGTAGTCACTTTTACTCCACTTTTCAAATTGTTCGTTCTTTACGTCCTTCCTCGACCCACTGATCCTTGTAACATAAAATTATTATTGAATTTAGCATACTTTCTTATCCACTTAACCACCTATTAATAGTTCACTAATTAGAATTTCAAACGTCTTATAAATAAATAATTTCTAACTAATTTTCGCAGAGTAACGTTTGTAATATGGATAGCCCAATTAATTCAAACTCTTCCAATTTCATCCCAAACTCCCAATATCATCACCATATACATAATTATGCATTTAGAAACTTAAAACAAACTTAAACTCATTCATTTACACTTTAATCGCCTAATGCCCTTCAACTACACATATAGAAAATTTCAATAGTTTTACTATCTAAAATTCATTTAATATCAAATGTCTCATAATTATACTCATTTAGTATCAATGATCATTAATCCATGATCCATTCAATCTTGGTCAAGGTCATCACATAAAATCATGCTTTATACTAAACTTTAATGTTTCAACTTTTACGATTCATGTCCATAAAATCCTATAAATTCAACTTAAGCATTATTTTATCATAGATCTCAAATATCACATCAAATACAATAAATAAAATCAAGAAATCAAAGTTCAAGATATCCCTTAATTTTGAAAATTCCAACTTTATTCATATGTATTAATTAAATTCTTGTAAATTCATATTATACATTATTTATATCCTAAAGCATAAATATCATGTCAAATAGATCAAATAAAATCAAAATCCTAAGTTCTATTCATCCTTAATTTTCAAAATTTAGGGTTCTTAATAAACATGATTTAACTTTCAATTTCTTTAATCATATGATGTTTATAATCATTCCTAAGTATATATTTAAACCCAATTCAACCAAATTATAACATATCATTCATATACAAAATTTAGGGTTTATGGAGGATTCTTTAATTTTTCAACTTCATGAATTTAAGGAATTTAATTCCATGGCATATGTTAATTAAGCCTCATAAACATAATTAATTCAATAAACATAACAAAAATTAAACAAATCAATCATAAACAATACTTCCTAATTTTCGAAAATAATAGGATCATAGAAGATCATATATATCAATTTAAACAATGAAAACTTAAGTTAAATGAAATAATTACCTTGCTTGGAGTGAATTACCACAAATTTCACACTTAAATATGGATTTAATATGAAAATAAAATTTTAGTGTGTGCTAGTGTGTGTATTGGCCGAAAGTTTGAAGAAAAATAAGGAAGATGATGTTCTTATGTTATTTGAAAAATTCTAGAAAGTTAATTTACATTTCATGTACATTTTGTTTTCATTTAATTAACATTAGACACAAATTTCCATAAATTTATAATTTCACCTCAACTTTTACTAAGGTTATACCTTAGTATATTTTAATTATTAGAACTATATTTCTAATGATTAATAAATCCTAAAACAAGTTATATCCATGATTGAAATTAAATTCATATAACATAAATTAAATTCTTTCATATGTTAAAATTCAATTAGTTACACTTAATTTCCTTAAATTTCGAAAATCATGAAAAATAATTCCTTCATCACTAGATAATAATAAAATAAATTTATTCAAGTCATTTAATGGCTTGAACAATAATTCATCTCATTTCATAAGAAAATTCCCATATAATTAATGCATTCTATAGCATAATTTTTATTTAATAGCATTTTTCATTCAACACATATTTATAATCACAAAATTCACACTTTATCATAATAAGACTCATTTCTAATTATTCTCTAAGTTTTCAAATCTCATATTCTTCAATTAAGAAATAATCGAATTTTATCGATTAATAATCCATTATGCACTTCTTTATAATTTCTTAAGAATTTAATATTTTTTAAACCTCTAATTATCCCTAATTAGGGACTAACTAAGACTTAAAAACTTTCGGGTTACTACAAAATCTCTTCTACTTCATCTTCTTCTTTAGATGGACATCCTAAGGAATCACCTAGTTTCTTGACATAACCATGTGATTCTTCCACCATATCCTCGAAAGTCACAAAACCCATTATCCATAGCTTTGCACATAATCCCACCAAACAACCACTATTAATGTGCATCAAGGTTCTATTCGCTCTACCATTTTGTTTATTTAATTTGAAATGAAATATATCGATTTTACTGGAGAAGAAATAAAAAAAGAAAACAAAATTATTGGTAGATGGTGCGTGTATACCGATCTAAGGCGTACCAATTTTTAGGAGATAAAATCTCCTCTGTCCATTATCGATGTCTTGTTTTGTGTCTGAATTAATACAATTCCAAATACTATCTTTAGATTGAACTATAAATGCGGTAAAAATGCTGGACTGTGTCACCTACATTAAAATGGCGTCTTTCACATGCATGATGGCATCACTGATCAATTCATTATCTTTTGAGAGGCACTGGTGTATCCAAACATGCGACATTTGGCCACAAGTTTTATCCACTCCACTATTTGACCACCCGAAAAAATGATAACTACTAACTCTCACACATGGGTTTGCAAAACTTAAAAGAAAAATGTTTTAGAACAGATTCAATTCTCATATCTCACCAGCAGTATCACCAAAACTAGCTGATACAATCATGAAGCAATAGTTTTGCCAAAGAGTTCAGCTATTCCAGCAGTAGGATCTTTCTGTTTAACGATTGATTCGCCAACCAGTACCTATTGAAGACGAAGGAGAACGCATTAATGCACGTATCAGAGGGTATACTTTTCGAGTTCAAAGCTATTCTAAGCACCAAATAAAACAGACGGCGCAAGATAAAGTTTCCACTTACTGCTTTTACACCGGCTGCTTGCGCGTACGCAATGTCAGCGGGAGTAAAAAGTCCCGATTCCCCAACCACCTGAAGATTTTCATGTGTGGGAAGTTAGCAGTCTTAGTAAACCGACAAAAACTGGGCGGATAATACAATAGCTAGAGTACTTACAATGATGCCTTTCTGACGTATCCTTTCTCCGCGCTCACCTTCTAGAAGTTTCTTGGTGTTGCTAATATCAACCTTGAATGTTCCTATAGAAGAGTAGAAGTGACCAATTTTAGCTAGAAAAGAATTAACTGAACAAAAAACTTTGAATAAGGTTTATTCATAGAAGTTAGGGAAATACCAAGGTCGCGGTTATTGATGCCGACTAGTTCAATGCCCTCAATTTCTAAAACACGATCGATCTCTCTTTCATCGTGTACCTAGAATATGTACGAGCAAAACAGAGATAAGAAACTACATAAAAATCACAGAAAACAAGAGAGGCAGGAACTTTAGTACTAAATTTAAGTCTTGGAAACAATTGCAAATGAATATGTCATAAGATAAAATATTAATCGAAAAAAAAAACGAACCTCCACAAGTGCGGCTAAGCCTAGTAACTTGCATATATTAACCATGTACTTGATGTCTAAATCGTGTAAAACAGCAGCAATCAACAAAATTGCATCTGCGCCTTTAACTCGAGCGTAGTAGATTTGCCAAGCATCTATTACGAACTCTTTACACAAGAGAGGGCACTAAATTGAAAGATTTTGAGAATTCATCAGTGATGCTAATAGGAAAGAAGTATTGATTTCTGTATTTATACAACGGAAAAATGATAACGTCATGTATGAGAAATACCTGAACCCCAGAATTCCTTATAGCCTCCAAGTTCTCGAAGCTTCCCTATTTTAAAGACCTTCCAGATGAGAATTGAGTAAAAAGGAGACGTGTTTCGAGACAAAGCCAAAAGAAAAGATAAAGTCGGGAAAAACCTGGAAAAACTTCTCATCGGTCAAAACACTAAGGCAAGCTGCTCCACCTTTTTCATAGGCTTTAGCAATCAGAACCTGTCATGAAAATAGTCAGTCCTTTGTAACATTTGATTAGTATGCATGCAATATAGTCGATAGAGATTTGAGAAACAACTCTTAAGAGAGTTTTTCCACCTTCAGGGGAGAATATTTTGACAAAAGCAAGAAATCAAAAAGGGAAACGGTTTCACATATATGTTTCTTCAGCTCGTGGACTGTACTGTATGTCCCAAAGTCCAGAACTGTTTGGTCGAAAGACATGACAAAACGAACTCAAAACTTTAACAGATAAATGATTTTAGAGATTGTCATGTGTAGCAGAAAAGTGTAATTACTAATTTTGTCAGCCCATCTTTGTTCTCACATTTAATATTGACACATTGTTGACAAACTTTAGTAACCCAGGTGTGCACCCCTTTCTCGCAGTTTAGCCTGAGGACTCCTACAAGGGTCTGTCCACAGCCAATAAAAACATTGGTCATCTAGTGAATTTTGATGCACAAGCGCATTCCAGCAAAAACAATAATTATATTAAATACAGCTCAATCTAAAATGTGCTTGAATTATCCATCAAGTTTTAGTATTTCACAGAATGCCCAAACGACTTGCATAAGTGCTTAATCATCTCATTAATAAGCCTTACAGTATAGATCTGACAAGGTAAACAAAGATGACAGAGAGTCCAGGACATGGGAACCAACCATAGTGATATATAGGAACAAGAAACGGTGACTTACAGGATCAAATTCTTCTCTCATAACCCCTCGACTAGGAGAGGCTTTCTTAACTTCAGCAATCAAACCGGGAACTCCAGTCCTTGAATTTGCAGCCTTAAGAGATTCAACAAAATCTCTAGCAGGCGGAGCATTATCAACCATCTTTTTTAACATTGAAAGTGGTTTCCTCTCTTTCATCTAAATCCAAATGTAGTATCTTCAATGATTGATGAATCCAGAGAAGCGAAAATCATGCACATTACCATAGATAAAAGTACCTGAGAGACTTGCACATCCTTGTGCCATACAATTTCTTCAAGAATATTACGAGGAGTATTTCCCTCGTTTTGTAAGTAAAATTCAAAAGGACCTACGTAATGAGGAGGCGGCCCATTTGGCGCTCGCCTTCTAATGCTTATGCCTTGATTAGCAGCAAGTTCTTCTTGCAACATCGCGATTTCCCACTCTTTAACTTTGAGCAAATCTTCATCAGAAATTGTAGGATCACAAACTGAAGCCAATCCACCATTTATTTCAACCTAATATAACAAGATATAAACTTAGTTTACCTCAACAAACTCAACATCCAAAAATTCTCATGCCCCTATGCAATATTTTCTCTGCATATACCACTTAATTTTTTCCTTTTCAATTTGCAGTTCGTTCTATACAACCGAAGAGAAGCATCATTGTGAATGTCAAAACAAACAACAGAAAAATCCCTAAAAATAAGTTTTCGACCTAAAATATCCTTATCAAACTCCACAACAAATCCCCCCCCCCCCCCAAAAAAAAAAAAGTATTGCAGTTAACCGAAAAACAAATAAAAACAAAAGAAAAAAAGATTATGCAGCCGAAAAACATCCTAGGATAAATTTACCTGTTGAGCTTTAATGGGGGCAACTGAAAATTTCTTGAGAGGAGAGTGATTCAGCATGTGGGTCTGCGGCGTATACCTTACAAATGTGATTTTGGGGGGTAGGGTATTTCGGGGCTGGTGAGCAGAAAATTTATGAGCTGAAAATAAGGCGGACGAATTTGCTCTTAAGTTTATCACATACAATCCTTCCATGAATTCAGGTGATTCGAGTAAATTTCAAGCGCTTACACCAGAAGTTTGGGTTGCAGGAGCGCCGGAGGTGGTGGCAGCGGCGGCGGGGCGGTGGAGGAACAGTAGGGTCGGAGGACTGAGGAGTGACGATTGGGAATTGACTGGTGAGGTGAGTTGAGCTAATATAATTTGTAGTAACCCTGATATTAAAAACTAAAATCCAACTTCTTTAATGTTATATAAGTGTCAAATCAATTTTTAATACTCATCAATTTCTTTCTATATTTTTCTTCACTTATATATCTGAAAATCAAATTTTATATGAACCCACTAATATATATATACACATATATATACACACATATTCATTTAAAAGCTGGCGGTTGAGCTGCGGTTGAAAAAGGAAAGAAATGATCTCTCTCCCCTGCAAAAAACCAACTTTCTCAGTAAAAGTTGGAATGTCTCATCACTATTTCACGATATACCAACTTTCTCGGTAAAAAGTTGGAATGTCTGTCACTATTTCACGATATATAAAAGTTGATAAAAGTCAACTTTTTCAATTGATAAAAGCCAACGTTAGAGTTATATTCGGTTGCTATTATATAGATGAATAAATCTGTTCAATAAATCTGATAAAAGTATGCGAAATAAATAAAACGCTTTTGTCATTGCTATTATATAGATGAATAAATCTGTTCAATACATAAAAGAAAATAAAAAAGGAATTAATTTTGACAAATTAAGGCCATGTGTGAAAATATACTTAGAACTGAAATAAAACCAAAACTGAAATAAAACCAAACATTCTCTTAATTTTATTTAATATGATTATAAATATAACATAAAATATTTCCCGTCGAAATTCGACGGGTTACACAAAAATATTCAGACTCAAATAATTATAAATAGTATTTTTCCGTATACTAATCAGACTCAAACCTATATAAATAGTTGTGTATTTTTCCATCCCAAAATTCACAATTATTTTGTACTACCAATTTAATTTGGTCAATTAATTAATTAGTTGGCCAAATAAATAGCTATAAATTTTTATTGAGAAATTTTGGTCAATTTAATTTGGTCAATTTCTCATAAACTTCACAAATTTAAAATCTAAAATAAATGGATATATTTTGTACAATTTATATAAATAAATTAGTGGTGCTCATATTGATTTTTCATGAGATTTCACAAGTTAATAAAAAAAATTGAATAGTACTGATCAAATTATCATTAATAGGATTACCAATAATTGTAATACATATTTTATAAATTTAAACGAGTTCTGTCAATTATTGGATATTAATATACGAGAATGAGACAAGAACAAATAGTAAAAATAGTTTTTTATTTGTGATAAGTGCATGTATATATAAGTTCTAAACATGTCAGGACATTGATTGATATATTTACTTATAAATATCTCAATTTTTAATCTATTGGAGCAATATATAGTTTATTAATTATATATTTCATAAATTTAAACGAATTCGGGTAATTAGCGGATATTACTATACGAGATGAGACGAGAACATGATTTTCTCTATTTGTAGGTCTTTTCTTATTTATATTATTTTGATACAAAAATATACATTATAGACATGCAAATACATTAATCGATATGTTTATGTAATTTTTTAATTTTAATCTTTTTTTATCTATATGATAATAATTAACCATATAGTATTCAACTTTTATTGAGACGGGTAACTAATTATTGTATCAACTTATATTTTTCACTTGCTTACGAATGTTAAAGTGATTCTGACCATTAATCTTCAAGCCTACGTTTAATTTTCATCATATTTTAAATGTTTAGTTATTTTCACCATTTTTAATATTTTCACAATTATTGGTGCTCGATTTTTTTAATACTAGGTACTATTAATGTTTACTTCATAATATTTGGATATTATTATACGAGTTTTCATAAGTAACATGTATTTTATAATCATAAATACAAAGTAATATAATTTCCAGTTGAATTTCGACGGGTTACACACTAGTTTTATGTATATTTTTGAAATTGTATGAATGTTTGTCCAGCTGTAATTACAATTTAATAGATGTATATATCTCCTGTAAATTGCTTTCTTTTTCTATTAAGCATTTTTCCAATATTCAGTTATTTTTTTTTTCTAAATCCTTGTTTTCAGGTGCTTTACACAAAATATTTGATAAGATGTTACAGTAAAGACTAAAGAGTACTCCTCTGCGTCCTATATTTAAAAACGATACAGATCCTCTGCTGTGCACAAAAGGGCACCGTTCCAGCAAGAAGCACAGAGTTTTCGCCTTCAAACAGCTCCAGATATTGATTTTTAAAGAGATAGTTGATAATGAATTAATGATGCAGCTGATGCTGCAGCTTGGTTGCATGGATATGGATAAGAAGGAAGAGGATTGCATGCTGCTATTATAAACCATGTGGACACGTGACAAAAGCGTGTTAGTTGAAAGATGAATAAAGTAGCAATGTATTTGCAGCTAATCAGTTTGTTTGTTAGCATCGGTTAGTTAGTTGCTATGCTGTTAAGAGTTGTTAGAGTTTGTTAGATCTTTTATATTGTTGTAACCAACTCAGAGGATGTGAAGAGCTCACTGTGAAGAGATACACGTGCTTACTATAAATATTAAGCATAAGATGTATCAATAGTTGATGAAGAATATCTGTATAACAGGAGACTTTGTTCTCTCTCTATGAAATAAAGTTTTCATTTCTTCCTTCTATCTCTACAAAATTTACATGGTATCAGAGCCACCTATCATTTCATCATGGCAAGAAATCGTAGAGTAGGTTGGACTGAACTTGCCGAAGAAGAAGCAGGAAACTATGAGGAAGAAGAAGAGCATACAAGAGGAGGAGATAGAGAAATTAGAAGACAACATGTTGATGTCGAGCATACTCTGATCGAGATCTCGGACCAGGAAATCTGCAACTACAGCGCCGATCACCCCGGTATGCAACTCGTTCATGCAGTTAACAGGAAATAATTTTCTGAATTGGAGTAAGTCGATAAGAAGAGCTTTAGGAGCGAAAAGTAAATTGGAATTTCTGGATGGAAGTTTGCCTAGGCCAAACATAGATTCACCTTATTATAAATCATGGATAAAGGCTGATTACATGATATCTTCTTGGATCATAAATTCAATATCGAAGGAGCTGGTGGATGCATTTATCCATATTGATTCTACTAAGAAGCTTTGGGAAGCATTAAATCAGAGGTTTGGGAGGAGTAATGGTCCAAAGATTGCGAGATTGCAAAGAGAAATATCAGGTGCGAGCAAGGAAATCAAAGTATCCTTGTATATTTTAACAAACTCACTGCAATGTGGAGTGAACTAGATATGATTTTACCTCCTATTGCTTGTGTATGTGATGCTCGAAGATCTGCGATGGAGAGGGAAGAAAATCAAAGACTTATGCAGTTTTTGAATGGTTTGAATGATAGCTATGAGAATGCTAGAAACCAAATTTTGTTTCTGGATCCTTTACCAAATGTGGATAAAGCATATTCTATGATTCTTCAAGTTGAAGATCAGAAACTCTCGTGTGAAAACTTCCATGATATCAGCAATGCAATGGCAATGAATGTAGGACAGCAGTTCATGGACAAAGGAGCAAGCCAAGGGAGACAGTATAATTTCAGAAATAGAAAGAGCAGGGAAGAAAGGATGAACACCTACTGTCATCACTGCAAAAGATCAGGCCATGAAGAAAGGGAGTGTTTTAAATTGCATGGTGTTCCAGAGTGGTATAAAAAGTATAAAGAGACACGAGGAAAATTCAAGGTGAATTTTGCAACAGAAAATCAAACAGAAGAGGAGAAGCAAGGGAGAGGAACGAGTTCATCTGATTCAAGTGCAGATATTGGGAAGATAATAAAAGATGAACTAGCTAAATGTGTTGGACAGTGGATAAGCAAAGGAGGTGAAAGTCCAATACATCAACGGTTCAATGCCAACATGATACAAGATGGTTCAAACAGTCAAGAGGAATTCAATGGTCACTACGCATTCAGTATCCTCGGTGGAATGGAAAAGGAGCAGTGGGTGATAGACTCAGGAGCAAGCACACACATATGCAGCAATCCTTCTTTGATGAATACGAAGATGAAACTGGAAGTTCCACAAGAAATTCATTTACGGATGGGAGCATTAAGAAGGTGATGTACAAGGTGATGTTGAGATAAACAGGAAATCATGCTTCATGATGTATTATTAGCTTCGTTCACACATAACCGATTTGATAGCTCAACCGACAAAAGACGAGAATGCTAGATGCTTATTTTTGAAAAATCACTGCATGATTCAGAAAGCAAAATCTGAATACATTATGGGAATTGGAGAAGCTGTTGGGAACTTGTACATTATTGGAAAGAAGACCAGATGCAATCTTTGTATCAACAGGTTCAAAGAAAATAAAGAATGGCATGAGAAGCTAGGACATCCATCTATCTCAACCATGATGCAGATTCCAATTCTCAAAGGAAAGTATACGGCTGGAGATATGGAATTCTTGAAGGAATGTGAGGTATGTGCTAAATCTAAGCAAACTAGGCTGCCATTTCCTGTTTTACATAGAAGAACTGCATGCCTATTCGATTTAATACATATGGATATCTGGGGTCCTTATAATGCTGAATGTATAAACAATATAAAGTTCATGGTGACTATTGTAGAGGATTATAGTCGTGTGACATGGACATACTTGATCAACTCAAAAGATCAAGTTTATTCTGTGATTAAACAGTATATTAAGATGGTGAAAACTCAATTTGGAAAAGCCATCAAGGTCATAAGATCAGATAATGGTTCTGAGTTTATCAATAGAAATATGGGGAGTCTAATGGCTGAATTTGGTATTTTACACCAGAAGTCTTGTGTGTATAGCCCTCAACAAAATGGCATTGTTGAAAGAAGACATCGAAGCTTGTTACAAATAGCTCGAGCCTTGATGTTTGAGAGTGGTGTTCCACAGAAATTCTGGTCATATTCTCTATTAGCTGCAACTTGGATTCTTAATCGATTGCCTAGTCAAGTGATAGATTGGAAATGTCCTTACTCTATACTTTATGGAGAAGAACCCTCAATGGAAGTTGTTTATCCTTTTGGATGTCTCACTTATGCAGCAAACATATATCCAAATAAATCGAAGTTTGATAGCAGGACCATTAAAAGCATTTTTTGGACATGCTGCTTTGTCTAAGGATATTTACTGTTTGATTTGGAAAATTCTCGGTGTTCACAGCAAGAGATGTGAAGTTTATAATCCATACATATCCTTTAAATCTTCTACGGAATGGAAGCTCTGTATCAACTCCCGATGGTAATGGTACCTTGACCATAATCAATATCCGAATTTGAAGGTTCATTTTCTTCACCCATCTCTGTGTTATCAGAGAAATCTGCACCTATATCTGTTTCACCAGAACATCTTTCTACACCTGCTTCACCAGAAAATTTTGAAACATGTGAAGCAACATCTGATACTCAGATAATTAGAAAGAGCACCAGAAATATTCGACCTCCTAGCTGGATGAATGATTATGTAGGAAATACTGTGTTATCAGTTTCAAATATTCTGACTCCTGATCCTAAAATGCTTAAAAATGTCAGTCCTCCTACATTTCCTTATCATGTCTCACCTTGTTTCACACCACAATACACAGCCTTCCTCATAAATATATCCAATCTACATTAACCAAGTTCATATAGAGAAGCTAGTATGTCCAGAGAATGGAATCAAGCAATGGCTGATGAGATATCTGCTCTGGAAGTGAACAATACGTGGGAAGTCACAGATCTGCCTCTAGGAAAGAGACCTATTGGATGCAAATGGGTATACAAAATAAAGATGCATGCTGATGGTATAGTGGAAAGGTTTAAAGCTCGACTCGTAGCGAAGGGGTATAACCAAGAATATGGGATAGATTATACTGAAGTTTTCTCTCCAGTTGCCAAACTTGTCACAGTAAGATTTCTTATTGCTGTTGCAACTATTTCAAATTGGGCTATTCATCAAGTTGATGTCAACAACGCTTTTCTCCATGGTTTTCTACATGATGAAATATCTATGCAGCCTCCACAGGGTTATACTCGTGCTAAGCTGGGGCAGGTTTGTAAGTTGGTCAAAAGTTTATATGGGCTGAAGCAAGCATCAAGAGAATGGAACTCAGAATTTTGTTCTCATCTCTTCAAGTTCGGCTTTACTCAGTCATCACACGACCATTGTCTATTCTTCAAGGGTACAGGATTATCTTTTACGTGTCTTCTTGTATACGTGGATGACATCCTTATTACTGGATCTGATGAGAGGTTGATTTGTGAAGTTAAAAACTATTTGAATGCAGCATTTACTATAAAAGATCTTGGAGCAGCCAAATATTTTTTGGGGATGGAGATTGTACGTGGCAAATCTGGAACATCAATTAATCAACGAAAATACATCCTTGACCTCATTGATTCTGTTGGTCTTATTGGTTGTGCCTTGGCTAGCACCTCTCCCTCCGGAATCAGTCTTTACGGTTCAGGATCGTCGCCATGGATAATCCGGATGCTTATCGCAGACTAGTAGGTAAACTTCTCTATCTAAATCTCACGAGACCGGATATCTCTCATGCTGCTCAACAGCTTAGCCAATATGTCTCTAATCCTTGCACGCACCATGGAATCTTTGCACTACGTTTGAAATATTTAAAAGGCTGTCCTCTCTCGGATTATTCTTTCCTTCTAATGGTTCATTCGACATCAAAAGTTATTGCGATGCAGATTGGGCATCATGTTCGGACTCTCGACGTTCTCTCACGGGATATTGTTTTTCATAAGAACCATTTGAATGAGATTCCGAGCCATTCCAAAACTCCGTAAATTTGTGCACAGCACCTCCTGCTGTGTTTTGAATATTTTTTTTTTTTTATTTAACCTCTTTTGATTGTATTTATAGAACATAGGAGGGACGTAGGATCCGATCTACTTATTTTCATGACAAAATACTTTAAATACGCATAAAATACATGTTTCCTTTCCATATTATAAAGTTTATTTAAATATATAACATTTGAATTAATATTACTAGACATCCTTGTATTTTTTTGAGATACAATGAACATGATACAACCATATCATAAAATAACTAAATATTATAAAGAATTATAATAGAATCCCACAAAAACCAAGCTAGTAATAAATTTGACCAAATTTAAATAAATTGAAAGACAACCCACACGAATGAGAATCAAACCCCGAACTTATCATTAAAAAGAAATTTTGTGGTGTTTCAATCTTTCCACTTGAACTAGACCTCTTTAGGAACATCTTTGTATTTAATTACAAAAGGGAATATAGAAATATCGTGTTGTATATTTCAATCCGATAAAAATATGAGGCATTTAGTTTTTAAAATAATATATTATAGTATTTTATAGTTATTAATACATGAGATCTATAAGAATAAAATTTTGAATGCAAATATGTGTGCTATATAAAAGTACTAATTTAACGTTTTAATTTCATGAACAATATTTATTTATTTTTGTAAAAAATCATTTAAACAAGGTAAAAACTTGTGTGCATCTAGATGCACGATGCATCTATCCTAATTAAATTCAAGTATAATTCATTATTTTTAGTTAAGATTTATCAATTTCTAATTAAAGTTTACAAATATTCAATTACTATAATTTAATTAGAAAAGATGCACCATAGCTCAAATAGAGTACCTCAACAAACAATCAGGATTATATTGTTCAAGACTCCATTTACATATATTTTATATTTTCTTCACGTTCTTTCATCAAATCATATTTGTTATGGAACATCTCAAAAATTTCTAGTATGGTTGTATGTGTGATAGTATCTTATTTACTAGGGATATAAATAAACCTGATTATTGCAAATGCACTTTAATATCCTATTTCAAATCAAGAAATAGACAAGTTAAGAATATATAGACCCATCTTGCACTAATAGGGGTGTTTTCAGCTAGAAATATAAAAGCATACAATTTATATAATGTCCAACTAGAAGAGCAAAGTTGGACATGTAACAATCGTCTACCGTATTACATAAAGAAAAAGAAAAACATAAATTGTGAGGATTTATTTGGTGTATGGTCTTAATCTTCTTCTCTCACTTGTGCATAAACCTAACCCACTGAGATACACTAGGAATCCCATTATTAATAACAGTGATCATTTAATACCCGGCACGCGCTACCTTCGATGAAGGCGGAGCTTCCACCACCGCATTCACCCATCGCTCCCTCGCGGCCGAGGGTGCCGCTTCCATCGTAACATTATTGCACCTCAGCACCAAGAGTGATACGATCCGCCGGCTGACGAAGGATCTATCAAGACGCCGAACGGAAGAACGAACGAGATGGAATATCCCAAAACCTCTCGAATCTAACCCTCAAGTGATATAGGTCAAGATTTCGCCTATACCCCAACTAGATAGTTGACGCAGAACTCGGGACGATGAATGACACACGAACGAGGGATGGATGTCTCGTCGATCGTCGATAATTGAATTTCTTGGCAAATACAAGAAAATTCAAGAGCTAATGAAGAGAGAATAAAATTCACATATATTCAGTAAATCAAAAGTGAATATTTTCAGATGCTTCTGCCTTTATATAGGCTGAAAAATAAACTCTAATCCTTATCAAAGAAGGACTCCTAATCAAAGTAGAACTCTAATTTACAAAAGAAGTTTTAATAGACTAGAACTCTAGATAATCAAGCCTAAAAATACTACGAAAATCTTGATATAAAACGTGGCACATATGCCACATAATAATTAAATTCACAAAACTTGGGCTGCATCATTCCTTCTCTGCGAAGGATTTGTCCTCAAATCCAAGTCGTCACCTACATCAAACGGACTCACCCACTTCAATTCACTAGCCCTCGCAAGATACCAAATGTGGAATCCAAATTTATATCCAACCCGTGATAAGCCTCCGCGGGCAATGTGGGACGCATCAAGTAGCCTTGATCTAGGGATATCAATGAGTGAGTTTTACTCGGACCAGAACCAATAAATAAGTAATGGTTCTGGTTCTAGAACCGACCCATTAGATACTGGATCCGGATCGGACCAGGACCATTAACTATGGGTCTTAAGCGGTCCGGATCTGAGCGGGTCTGGAATCAGAACCGGACCAGAACCGAACAAGAATCAGAACTAAAAACGAAATATTTGCTTTATAATTTAATATGTTATGAGTGATTTTGAATCGATGTAGATAAAACTAGCTCATTGATAAGCCTATTTAAACTTAGGCTTGTCAATAGACGGGTTTTACTCGGACCAGAACCAATAAATAGGTATTGGTTCTGGAATCAGATCCGGACCGGACCAGACCATCAAACTATAGATCTAAACGGTCCGGGTCTAAAGGGGGTCTGGAACCGGAACCAGAACCAGAACCGCTGCTTTAAAATTTAATGGGTTTTAAACGGTTCCGGATCTTTCCGGATAAAACCCATCTATTGACATCCCTACTTTGATCCATGGAGATGGAATGCATGTTGAACGGAGACGTATACGCCGTGAAAACGACGTCGCGCGCCGAGTGCCATGCCTTATTCCTTATCATTCCTTATCATGAATCTCACCGGAAACTCTCCCCCATACGCACTCCAGCGTCGTGGCCGGTCACAGTCACATTCCTCGGCCTTCTCGCGTCGAATTGCAACTCATTTTTAAGACAAAATTATCTGGCTTTGGATGGCTGATTGAAAGCAGAAGCAAGAGTCGACTAAACGGTTGCAGAAGTAGAGCAACCCACAACAACAGCCATGGCCTCCTCAATGAGAGTGGAGACAACGAATGCACGAACGATTTGATCTTTGTCAAACCAAGAGACATATGCCGGACTGGGAGCGGTGACGATATTGCTGAATTAGTGCAGTCAATATTAGCACGATCCGATCCGCCCGATTTGGGACTAGGTTGACCTTCTAAATAAAAGGCCTGAATGAAAATTGATCTGGCCTAGCACGACCAAATTGGGTTTGCTAGCCTAGATCAAGATTTTGCCTTCGGTCCAATTGGCCAACTCAGCTTACTTGATTTTAGATTGGCTTATTTGGGGTCTTAAATGGAGGCCCGACCAAAAATGGGTCGGGCCAGCTCAATTTTTATGGTTGGCGCGTTGAGCTCAGTGCGACACACCACGATGAATAAGTATACATAAGTATGTTTTATCCTAATCTTAAGATAACTGTACAACAATTTGGAAAACCAAAAATGAAAATGAAAATAAGATACTCCACAAATATCTCTACGAATAAGCTATAGATTAAAAAATGCACTTAATCGCCACCCACCGGCCACCACCAGTAATTACATTATAAAATTTCTTGTGACACCGCAAAATGTTGCTGTTAAAAAAGTCAACTGCCTAACGTGCTCTTATTAATAAAACTTAGAAAATAAGTTTGAATCATCAATATATATATATATATATAGCATACAAAAGAGAATCAAACTGTCGGCACCACCGTTGACAAGCATCATTTAAGATCTAAAAAAGCCACACTATTTTCTATGGTGTCAACAGGAATCTTATCTGGCATTTATAAACACTGCACAAGACAAAAACCATATAAAATTTGTAAATATTGATAATCTGCACATGTAATAATGTTAGAAACTTGAACAAGTTCATAGAGTGTTCCAAGTTATTTAGCACGAGCAGCAATGGCAAGAAGAGGAACAGCTCTGTGGACTGTAATTCCAGGGGTCTCAGTCATGTCCAGATCTTTTGCTGCAACCCCATTAGGCAATTTCCAGTCGAATTTCTGGATGAGATTCACTAACAGAAACTCCATAGCAACAACAGCAAATGTGATCCCGGGACATCCCCTTCGTCCAGCCCCAAACGGGATCAACTCAAAATCTAGGCCTTTGAAGTCTATTGAAGAATTCAAGAATCTCTCCGGCATAAACTTTTCTGGTTCGTCCCATGAATCGGGGTCTCTCCCTATAGTCCACGCATTGATCATCGCCACTGTTCCTGCAGAAACGTCGAAACCTTTTACTTGTACATCTTTGCTTGCAAGTCTAGGCACAAGTAATGGGGCTGGTGGATGACAACGCAGAGCTTCCTTGATCACAGCCTTCAAATAATGCATTTTTTCTAGATCATCATCTGGTATCTCCTGTTTCTGTCCTACGATTTCTCTTACTTCGTGCTGCAGCTTTTCCATAACTGTAGGGTTTCGTAAGAGTTCTGACATCGCCCACTCCAAAGCTGTGGATATAGTATCAGTTCCGCCAACAAATACATCCTGTAGAATAATAACAATAGGCTCATCAAGAAACGGCATTGATAACACGCAATGCAATGAGAAATTCATTCATACCATCATTTCATTCTTAAGTTCATCTCATTCATACCTAATTCTATTCTTTTGTACCAATCATGCCTTTAGAGAATCTCAATAGTTAACGCTATTCTAGAATGAACTTTAAATTAATATATCGAACCATTAACTCTCATTTCATTCTATGATAAGATATTCTATTTCTTTTATATCATATATTTAATTAGACATATTTACATGGAAGCTTAACATTTGAGTAAAGTATTTCACAGAAATCCATATTTAAATCCTTACAAAATGATTAATTTTTTCCAGAACGTAAAACTTACATTTTTTTCATTATAAAGTTTTAATATCAACATGATATTTAGAAATGGCTTTATCACCAATTTCACAAATTTAACAAGATAAACAATAATAGTAATATTTGCAGAATCAAAAGTTTAGATAAAAAAGAAAAACAAGAAATAAAACAACAAAAAATGAAAAACAAAACGTAGAGGGCAGTATCGTGTTAGAAGAGAATACCAAAAGTAATGATTTGACGCTATCTCGATCAATGGAGATATCAGCAGTTTCATCTTCGTAGATTTCGAGCAAAATATCCATAAAATCTGCTCCATTTTTGTAGTTCACGCCCTGCTCCTTTCGAATCTGCTGGCGCTCTTGAATCAAACTCTCTAAAACTTCATCCATCTCTTTCGCAGTCTCATCAAGTCTCTTATCGAAACCATTAAAACGATTAATCCAATCAAGCCACGGAACAAAATCACCGATATTAATAACCCCTGCAACCTCCATCAAATTCATCATCGCATGTAGGAATTTCTTTCCATTTTCAGACTCACTATACTTCCTCCCGAAAGCTGCTCTGGCGACCCCATCATTAGTAAAAGTAGCAAACATGGCACTCAAATCCACAGGCCCGGGACATTCCTCAATCTTCTTCACGAGAAGAAGGGTTTCTTCCTCCCTGATCAAACGGAAAGATTGAACCCTTTTGCTGCTCAGGACCTGAAGAACAACGATGCTCTTCATCTGCCTCCAGTATTCGCCATAGGGCGAGGTCGTAACGTCTCTGCAGCCGTAGAGCAGCTTCTTGAAGGCCTTGTAGACGGGCCTGTTCGCGAATACGAGGTCGTGAGTCCTCGTGATTTCGCGGGCTAGATCTGCAGAGGAGACTATCAGAACGGGGACGCTCCCGAAGTGAAGAAGCATGAGCGGGCCGTGTTTTCGGGCTAAGGAGTGGAGATCGTGGTGAGCCAGTGGGCCAAGTTGATGTAGGTTTCCGATTATGGGTAGCTTTGATGGTGACGGGGCTGTTTTCTTTTGCTAGAAGATTTGAGGAAGAGTTGGTTAATAGACCATAACAAGATGATGGGAAGGAGAAAAGCTGTGAGAATAATGGTGTTCAATTGGAAGTCCAACATTTTTGGAGGTGTTTGGAGAAACTGAGCTATGTCTGGGCAGAGCTTCTTTTGATAGTTTTTGCTTCTGCTTGAACGCCTCAATGGGATATTTATGGATCAATAAGTGCAGGCAAACAAAATAATGGTCATATATTATAGGGGCCGGCTTTTTACGTTTGACTATTAGTTTAGAAAGATATAAATATTATTGGTTAATTCATTGTTTATTTTGATATATTAGAATCTTTAGATATTTTAAAGCTCTTGATAATTTTTATTATTTAAATAATTTAGCTTGAATTTATATTTCATTAAAAAGATAGGATTAAAGAAATTTAATTAATAAGAATAAAAATATCTAATCATAAATCCTTTAACCATTCAACCATGAAAAGTAAATGCTCTTTATAGATAAATGACATATGACCACATCGACACACATTGCATGTTTGGTTTTTTAATTGAGGGGCCTACGTATTTTAATTTATTCAATATTCTTAAAATTCAACAACTTTTGACCTTAATTTATAAATAAGTTTATATTGATTCTATATTGCGGTTCTGATTGAATACTTGGAGACACAGATAACTTTGCAAATATATGTTTTAAGATGTGTTTTTATTTAAGTTCGCTGCATATATTTTTTCATTAATTTCTCCATATTTAGTATTTTGGAGCTTCCTTTATTGTCCCAACATTCTCTATATTCCACTATTAAATTTATTATTTTAATATTATTTATTATATAATATAATAAGTCATAATTGATATTTATAACCAAAACTAAAACTTAAAAAGAATATGTAGCTTTGAATTTATCAACTCCAGTAATCGATTATTAACTAATAAAACTGGAATTAATTGCTAAGAATAATTTTATACCATAATTGGTATAATAAACTCTAGTCAATAAGTAAAATTTAAACTAAAACATAAGAAATTGAAATTGAAAAAAGTAAAATAAAAAAAGAATTGAAAGATTTACACAATGGGATTATGGGAGATTGGATCCCAATTATTGAAATTGAAAAAAGTAAAATAAGAAAAAGAATTGAAAGATTTACACAATGGGATTATGGGACATTGGATCCCAAGTTGATATTAACTAATACTTCATCTGTCCCATTTAAGAATGACAATTGACCATATCTTGCTAATTTTAGATTCAAATTCAATTTTTTTTTATTTGGATCCGGATCCGATCGAAATTCATTAGGTCTAAAAAATTAAATTTAGACTCAGATTCATAAAATCCACATGTTTTCTCTTATAAAATAAATAAATCAATTGTAATTCACAATAACACCATAATAATAATTTAAATACACAACAAAACTATAATAATTATTTAGAATTTCTACGATTATCACTATACAAGAAAATGTTAGTTATAAATTTACTTTTACTTTCATGATAACAAATAATATTGGAATAGGAATAAAAGAAGAAGCACATATATCTTAGCAATAGACCACTCATATATAATTCATATCTAAAATTTTCTCAAATACAATGTATAATTTTCTAATGTTAGTGACTTACTATCCAATTTCATAACATAATTTATCCAACTTTGACTAGAAAGAAAAATAATATAATATATTTATAAATAAAAATATATATATATATATATAGATGAGGGATCAAATATTACCCGAGTCAGAGATAGTATGTAGTACTCAATCTCATCCATTCATCTCATAGATCCTATGGTTGAGATTTTTTCGGACTTTTTAAGCTTAATTTCGTTGATTTTCGCTATAGTAAGGGTAGATTAGTAATTTGATTTGTTATGTGATTGCGAAAAAAACTATGCATGTAATTAAACAGAAAACTGCATATCATTGAACACAAAAATGCATATTATTATACATAAAACTGTATGCGATTGAACACAAAATCACACAATTTGATTTGTTATGTGATACTATAAAATGAATCATGCATGTTTTAAAACAAAAAACTACATATGCTTGAACAAAGAACAGCATAATGTTGAACATGAAAATGCATGTGATATTGACTTATCCATAATTTATTCTCTAGTTTAGATCAATTACTTTTAGTTTCATAATTAAAAAGAAAACATATGATCAACAAGAAATAAAACAAATGACCAACACGAAAGAAACAAATGATCAACAAGAAAGTGTTTGTGCATATTAAAAAAGAGAAAAGAGATATCGAAAATGATAATTTTAGTTTCAAAGCATGCATGATTGTGTTTTGTTCTATGCATGTTTATGTTTAATCGCATGCATGTTTATGTTTAGTCGTATGCATGTTATGTTTTTTAATATGCATGCCTATATATTATTATGCATATGCAGGTTTATGTATATTATGATGCAGGTTTATGTGTATTATGATGCAGGTTTATGTGCATCAATATGCATATTCTTCATAGATGACATCATCTCGTCGTCTCCTTCTCCGATTCACTTATTTCTCTGATTTTCGACGAATTCCACCGTAAACCACCGTCTCCTACTCCAATTTTTTTGCGAACTTCATCATAAACATCACCATAGTCATCATCTCTCTCGATACCTCAATCTTATCTCAAAATTCTATTTATTTTTCTTCAATTTCAAGAAATTAATCAATGATTTTTCTGTGATTTCAGGCAGCGATTAGTCACCGCGACTGTCGTCGTCGTAACAGCCGCCATCGCAACCGCCTCCATTGTGCCATTGATGTTGTCAGCTTCCTATTCTTCTCCGATGAACAGTAGCAGTTGTAAAGAAGAAGAAAAATGAGAAAATTATTGTGTTGCCCCTCAGCGAAAATAATGATAAAAAAAAAAAAAATATGCCACGTGTCGCTTGTCCATGCTATCCACATGGCCACAATGTGTGGTTTAGATTGAGTACTACATACTATCCGATCGGATCGGATACTATATATATATATATATATCGAACCCAATATATATATATATATATATATGGAGTGGATCAATGAGAACCACATCTTTTATGAACTCTGCGAACCATGATAAGACGTTGAAGATTATGCACAAGCGGTATAAAGTTGTGCATAACGAAAACTTTCTAAAATTATTTTGTTGTTCAACAATTTTAGAAAGTTTTCGTTATGCACAACTTTATACTGTTTTGTGCATCATCTTCAACGTCTTATGCATGGTTCTCAAGTTCTCAAAAAAGATGAGTTCTCACTGGATCCAACCCCATATATATATATATATATATATATATATATATATATATATATATATATAAGAGTTGGTTATAGATGGAACTATCTCTTAGATAAGAACTAATAACCAATAATCACCGTTAGATTGAATAAGATCGAAAGGCTCATAATTATTTAATGATAAAAATAGTCAAATCTCTAAATTTTCGCTATTATGATCTTTTATATTCTATTCTTCAGTGTTCGAGTAATTCATGTCGTTGTTCATGTAATCATAATTCTTGTGTATGCCATCACATTCCAAATAATTGTTATGTTCATGTAATACATGTTGTTGTGCATGTAATTATAGTGATTGTACATACATGAATAGTTACCGTAAATGAATATATAGAATCCTTTAATTATATGGTTAAATGGCTACCACTAAAATTTGAGGATAATAAACGATTTAAAATTAATCTTGATCGTTAGATAAAAAAATAGATGAATCATATTAGTTTTAGTTCTAAAAAATTAGAGTTCTCTTTATATATATATATATATATATATATATATATATATATATATATATATATATGTGTGTGTGTGGGTTGGTTATTGAAGGAATCATCCCTAATATGAGAACTAAGAACTAATCAAAACCTTAAATCATGTATTAATCAATGGTCTAGATTTAATTTTATGCATAAGGACATGTTTGTCTTAATTTATTAGATTATGAATATTTATACGTTTTAGGGGTGAATTGGTCATTTCAAAATCTATCCTACCCCACCGAGAGTATCTACCGCCTTAATTAACGCACCTAATTATTTCACATTCTCTCACTTGATTATAAATGTCAATGGTTGCTGGTTTTAGTTCCCATAAATTATTCTATGCATAGATAAGTAAAAAAGTATGCATATGCAACTGTATAAAATGCATAAGGTCAAAATTAAAAGGCCAAAGTTATTCTATGCATAGATAAGTAGAAAAGTACGTATAAGAAACTGTATAAAAATACACAAGGTCAAAAAATATATAACACGTGAAATGCTTATGTTATTTTTCTGTATGTGCACATTCAAGTATTAAATTATGCATTGATATGAAAATGCTTATCTTGTATATGCATACAATATTAGTTGATGTGCATGGATTATCATCCATTTGTGCATATCAGTAACAATATTCTTCGACACTAACATAAGAGATTAGTACAATAACTATTTACAAAATTGCTTTGATTTTATGCTACGAACCTATAAACCAATCTATAAATATTTAAAACAATATGATATAAAAAAACATAATAAAAATATTAATCATTAATTGATTGTGATCCTATAAGATCCTATAAGACAAAAACTAGAAAAAATGAATAAAATAATAGAAATAAAAAAATCATATATAATAAGAAAAATAATATTATAAAACATAATAAATTAAACAAACCGATAAAGCCATGGAAACATATAAAGTTTTTAATCCACATGATTATGTAACATATTTTGATATTTTGTGAAAAAAAATCACGTAAAATTAAGGTGATAATCTTTGATTAGCAAATGAATATTGTGAAAGATGGCAAAGATAAAATGTGATTAGATTATTGAATGAATAAGATAAATATGGAATTCGTTACATATGAAGACAAGGAGTTAATATGGAACTAATATGGAATCATTCATTGAGCATATACAATCTCATAAAGATAGAATGGAATCAGATAAATATATGTGGAGATTACAGAATTATCCTCATATTAATTTGATTTGTTAAAAAACGTAAATTATCTAAATTAATTATGAACCATAGGATTAACTCAAATCAACCATTAGGATTAGTTCATACTTCCTAAATTATTTGTGGTTCTCAATTGATACATCTCATATATATATATATATATATGAGAAATCAAATAGTATTCGAGTTTGGGGTAGTATGTAGTACTCAATCTCATTCACTCATCTCATAGATCCTATGATGGAGATTGTTTCAAATTTTTTAAGCCATTTGACGTTGATTTTGCTATACTAAGGGTATATTAGTAATTTGATTTTTTATTTGATACAAAAAAAAACAAGTCATGCATGTTTTAAAACAGAAAACTACATACATTTGAACACAAAACTGCATATGTTTAAACACAAAACTACATACGTGTTAACAAAAAAATACATGAGATTTATTTCTCCAGATAGAAAACTGCATACGATTGAATATAAAACTGCATAATACTAAACACAAAATCCATATGAGATTGATTTTTTCAAAATTTATTCTCACGTTTAGATCGATTACTTCTATCTTCATAATTCGAAAGAAAATAAATGATCAATAATAAAGAAAGCAAATGATCAACAAAATAAGTGTTTGTGTATATTAGAGAAGATATAAAGAGAGATATCGTGAATGAGAAACCTAAGATTTTCTTTTTCAAAACATGCATGTTTGTGTTTAGTCGTATGCATGTTGTTGTTTTGTAATATGCATATTTTTGTTAGAAAATATAAAATTTATATTTTTTAGTATGCATGTTTACGTTTTATAGAATGCATGTTGACGTTTTGAGGTATGCATTTTTACGTTTTGCAGTATGCATGCTTCATTTTCAACATCAAAACTCTTCATTATCCTTCTCCGTCATTATGCTGCTTCCTTCTCTGATTACCGCGAACTTCATCGTAAACCACCGCCATAATCACCATGTATCTCGATCATTCAAAATCCACATCTATTTTTTTTCCACAAAATCCCTCAAATTTATTTTTAAAATCTTATTTTTCTTCTATTTTTTCTTTCAAAAGTTGTTTTCTGCTACTTCACACTGGTGCTATCGTCGCCACTGTTGCTGCTGTAATGCCGCAATCATCTCCGTCGTAAAAAATTCGAAGAAGAAAAAGAAGAAGGCTAACTTTTTATTTTTGCACAATTTAGCCTTCTTTTAATCATAAAAAATTGGGTATTAAAAAATGAAAAGGGACTACGAGAATACAACCACGTGTTATCTTTTAGTGCGATCACATGTTCAAAATGTGTGGTTTAAATTGGGTACTACATACTAGGCGAAAATTCCGAGGATCGGTTTTGTTCTACGAGAATACAACCATATATATATATATATATATATATATATATATATATATATTAAGGTTCAAATAAGAACCAATTTTAATGTGAGAACTAAGAACCACAAAAATTCTTTACGAAGAAAATAAATTTGCTATGAAAGTTAATGAATCCGTTGAGAAAGTTACCGAATCCAAAAATTCGGAATTTTCACCTAGGGTTCGAATCCGAGAATCGAAAATTTTATTTTTTTGGATTCAGTAATTTTCTCAACAGATTCATCAAGTTTCACATAAAATTCATCATTTTTTGGTTCTCACGATAAAAATGGTTTTTACGTTAACCGTCCCATATATATATATATATAGTTTGTATTATTTTAAGAGGGTTTGTATTATGGATCCACAGATTGAATCTAAATCGGGTTTCGATCTTATAAATCAGGATCTAAATCTAGATCCGAATTTTTTAAAGGAATTGTTCGGATCAGTCGGATCATATTTTGAAGATCTAGATCTTGAAAAGTGTATCTAGAATCTGTGGATTTGGATCAGGTCCAATATTCACTCAAAGTTTCTTATTTCTTTCGAATACAAATATATAGAAAAATGTATAAAATAGTTAAAGTAAAAAAAATAGGTATGACCCATACCTTTTGAATGGATAATTATTTTCTATAATGAAATGAGATATTTGTAGTGAAACAATCCAGAACAGAAAGTGAGATATTTTAAATGGGATGAAATGAATATAAAAATAAAAGATAGTATCTTGTACATTCGTCCGCAGATGCGGACTTTGATACTTTTCTTCGGTTTAAATGATATTTGATATTTTTCTTCAATATAAATAATACTTAAATAAATGATACTTTTATAACGTAAATGATATTTTTTATAACAAATTATACGTTTATCCGTCTCACGCTGCAGAAAGATGTACAAGATTTTTTATGTAAAAATAAAAGCAACTCAATGGAATTGAAAGGTACTTACTGTAATTATTTCTCCCATGCTCTCTTTATCAATGGAGATGTCGTATTCTGAATCTGAAGCAAAATATCCACAAAATTCTGTTAATTTTCTGCCATTTCAGCAGCATCAACGCGTTCTTGAATCATAGCTTGGAAGAAATCATCCATTCCTTTGGCAACCCTCTCCACTATCTCATTCAAACCATTAGCCCGTGTTAAAATTGTAGAGAAAGAACATAAAGGATGCAGAGAAGAAAACTAGGAGAAGAGATGAAAAAAAAATTATTTGATTACATTGTGAAAAAATTACAAAGAAAATACAAAGAGCTCAGTATTTATACTACTAATTATCCTATAAACCTCACTAAGATTGCTGACTCAACAATTTATTTACAAAGCCTATCTATTCAACTAAAACCAACTTTTCAAATTTAACAGCCCGATCAGTCCAACGAAGCCATGTAATGAATTCTCCAATACTAACAATGGCCAACTGCTCCAACATTTCCCCATCAGCGACATTAATTTCTTCCATTCCTCAGATTCACTGCATTTCCTTCCAATAGCAGATCTACACATCACATTATTACTGAGCTCATACATCAACTCAATTAGATTCATCGGGCCTGAATTGGATTCCTCGATCCTTTTAGGAATGAATGAACCCAAGAATGTTTTTTGCAGATTGCTGTCGAGTCGTTATGTCTCAGCAGCTATGGACAAGAATGTATTTTTTCATCGAATACGCCTCCGAGATTCGTCAAACACGCTTTTTAAAAAGTACGATATTAGGCATTAAAATTAAAGTCGTTATGTCTCGGAGGGCGAGACGCCACTTTTTCACCCGTAGCTGCCGAGCAATCGTAGCCGCCGAGTAGTCGTCTGGTTTCCATTGGGCCATCGCTGCAAACAATTCATTTTGATTCTTTTTTATTTGTTAAGTAATGATTTGATTAATTAATTGTAATATAGTGATTTATCGATTTGTATATGTTAACTATAAATTATTAAATTTGTATTCATCTTTTGTATATGTTACCAATATTCCTCTTTGTATCATACTTATAAAACTAATTAATTATTAACTTGATTTGGGATTTCTATGGATTAATTAATTGTAAAATAATCATTGTGAACAATATTGCGCTCTGAATTTCTATTTGTGCAGAGAAAATTCTTTAATTGAATTTAAAACATAAATTTCAGTTTGTAATATGTTCGTGCCTCGTTGATTGCAGATTTTAAGGCCTTTTAGATGGCTTCTACTAATTCATCAGGATCGATTTCTCAGATATCACCCTCGTCTACAAGTGTAAATTTGGATAGCCGTAAACCTTTGTGGAGATATGTCACAATATCTGGGCCAGTAGAAAGTTGTAGTGGAAGTGTATCTTGGCAATGTAATTTTTGTCAAATACAAAAAAAGACTACGTATACCCGAGTTGTGAGCCATTTATTGAAGCGGGGTGGTGGGATTAAGGCTTGCCACAAAGTAACTGAGAAAGATATGTCGGATATGCGTAAATTAATAGAAGAAGAAGAAAGAAAACAAATAATTAGTGCTCCCAAACCTGTGCCACTGCCCCCTTCTACAAGGTTTTCAAGTGAAGTGTATAAAGGCTATAATGATTCAAAGAAAAGAAAAGGGAGTGATAGTTCTTCGACAGCTCTTGGCAAAGCTTTCAATATTCAAGGTCGCAACACCTTGAATGCTTTGATTGCACGGTTCTTCTACGCATCGGGCTTGCCATTTCATTTGGCAAGAAGTCCTTATTATGCTGCTAGCTTCTCCTACGCTGCTAATCATAATTTAGGAGGTTATGTGCCACCTGGGTACAACATGTTGAGAACATCTCTCCTCCAACAAGAAAAGGCCAATGTAGAGAGGTTGTTGCAACCCATTAAAACCACTTGGCGTGAAAAAGGAGTTAGCATTGTGAGTGATGGATGGAGTGATTCACAAAGAAGACCGTTAATCAATTTTATGGCCGCCACCGAAAGTGGACCCATGTTTTGAAGGCCATTGATCGCTCAGGGAGATTAAAGATAAATTCTTTATTTTAATTTGTTGAAAGAAGTTATTGATGAAGTAGGTCCCCAAATGTGGTTCAAGTAATCACGCATAATGCTAAGAATTGTTCGTCTACTGGACTTCTTGTGGAAGGGTTGTATCCTAGTATCGCTTTGACGCCGTGTGTTGTTCATACACTCAATTTGGCATTGCGTAATATATGTCTGCGAAGAATGTTGAAAATAATCAAGAAACTTTTGGTTATGCTCGATCTCCGATGTTGCGCAGATGCCAATATGATCAAGAACTTCATTATGAATCATGGCATGAGGTTAGCTATGTTTAACACATTTGTTCCTCTAAAATTGCTATCTGCTGTCGCAACTCGATTTGCTTCGTTATTGTGATGTTGAGCGATTTAAGCTTCTAAAGATGAGCCTTAGTGAGATGGTGATAAGTGAACATGGGATTCTTATCGAGAAGATGATGTAGAAAAGGCAAGCTTGGTGAAATGAAAGTATTAGATGACATTTGGTGGGATAAGATTGATTATATACTTTCATTTACAACTCCTTTCAGATGACATGCTCGAGCTTGTGACACGAGATAGGCCGTGTTATCACTGGTTTATGATATGTGGGACTCAATGATAGAAAAGTGAAAAGGCAATATACAAGTATGAAAGAATCGAACTTCATGAGTCGTCTAACTTCTATGATGTGGTTCATGCCATCTTAGTAAGTCGTTGAACAAAACAACACTCCACTCCATTGCTTGGCTCATTCATTAAATCCAAGGTAACAGATTTGTACTTAAGTGTTTTAATTTTATAACTTTTATATTGTTTTACTATTATTATATAAGTTTTTTTATTAGATATTACGTTGATCAATGGCTTAATGAAGACCCTCCCGAGTCCCCCGCGATAGGGATGATGAAGTTGACAAGGAAAGAATTAAATGTTTAAAGAAGTATTTTCGGACGCCGCACAAAGGAGGATTGTGACAACTGAGTATGGTAATTTTCTAGATGTCACCGGATTTCACCGATTCTCGACTCGATTGAGAAACGTTACGACTTGGATCCCAAGATTTGGTGGGTGACATATGGTACAAGTGCCCCAACTCTTCAAGGTTTAACATCAAGCTACTTGTTCAACCTTCATCCTCATCATGTCGAGAAACCGGAGCACGACTCTTTTATCCATTCATTGCGAAGAAATAAGATGACACCAAAAGCGTACGAGGATTTGGTTTTCATTCATAGCAATCTTCGTTTGTTATCCGTAAGAACACTGAATACTTCAAAGGGAAACTAAGTTGTGGGATATTGGAGGAGACAACTTTGGTAATGCGTTTGAGGATGTTGGAGATCTCAGATTGCGCAATTATCGCTTGATGAGCCGTAGATGGAAAGTATTGTCTTCACCAAGATGGAAATGAGGATGCAATAGATGTTGAGGAGGATGAAGAGGAGGATTTGATGACTTAATATTATTTTAGTGTGTTTTTGAATTGAAAATCAAGAAGACTTTGTTTAGTGTGATTTATTGTACCAAGATTCTATGACTAAGATTATTATTCGAGATTTTTAATTAACTAGTTAATTGCTTTATTTTGAATTTTGATATGCACGATTCTACACGAATTTAATAATAATAATAATAATATAATATAAAATATAATAAAATATAAACGTATTTTTAACGATTCAGATTTGATTTTTAGAAGATTGACGATTTTCGATCGTATCGCATCATATCACGCACTCAGATTCAGATTGGTGCTTCATAGTCGCACCGAGAGAAGCTTCCTGTGGATATCGGTGAGGCCGGTCCGCCGAAGAAGAGATCGTGCGTTGTCATGATCTCGCGGGCTTCATCTACCGACGGGACCACGAGAACGAGGACACGGCCAAGTGCGTAAGCACGACCGCGCCGTGTTTCCAGGCTAGGGTTAGGAGACTCCGGTGAGCCAGTAAGCCGAGTTGGTGGAGATTCCTAATTGACGGGATATAGCCCAGCCACAGGTGCCCACCGTGACAGGCCCAAACGAGCTGGGCCAGACATTAGTAGCGGGCCCACGCGGTAGCCCACAGAGCCCAAGGCAAACCCTAATCGGTCCCCAAATCCCTAGCCCCGTAACTCGAGTCAGCGCCACTCTCCACGTGGCGCACGGAAGGCAAGATCCCTACAAAGCGAGAGGAAGAGCCCTACACGCCTGGGAAGAGTCCCGCCAATGGAGGAATGGGCACACCTTTAGGAGCCCTCGGATATGTATAAATAGGAGTTAGATTGAAGGTAAAAGGGTTAGCAACTTCGAATACTAAGAGCTTTTAGCTATACTCACCGTAATAAAAACATAGTGAAAGTATTGAGGAATCACTCATCCGTGGATGTAGATCTCATTAACGATCGAACCACGTAAAGCCTCGTGTTCTTTATCGCTTACATAAATCTCGCATATCTACATATTCTAGATTTATCATTGGCGCCGTCTGTGGGAACGCTACGAACAAAAAGCTTCGCTTTCTACAAAACTTAATGGCAAGAACACGACGATCACCGCCGATGTCGGAACAACCGCTACCGAGGACAACCAGTGGTCACGGCGCCACGGAAAGAGATCGCGGATGCCACAGCGGTCACACACCGAGGGCAACATGGAAAACGCTTCCATACACCAGATCGCCGCCTCACGAGGGAAGATACCAACCTCAACGAGGACGAACAGACGGTTCGTTCGTCCCACGAGGCCCTTGGCCGAGCCGTGACCAATTCCTCAACGCCAACTCGCTGCCTAAAGCTTCTCCACCGGAGGACAATGAAGCCGGCACCTCCCGAGTGCCCGAATCGGGCGACACGGACGCCCGAGGTCGCCACCCCACCGAGGCGGTCAACGCTCACCTCGACACAATAGCCGAGAACGCGTACACCAATCCGTCGCCAGAAGTCAATCACCTCGTCAAGGAGGTCGCAACCAATCGCCACCTCGTCACCTGCGAAGCCGCCTCAACTCGGCATACCGCCCGAGGCCGAGCGTGAATAGGAGAGAAGAAGGTGGAGCGTAACTCCTCCTGAGAGACGATAGACGCCGTTATTTGCCTCCCACCCTCCAAGAGAGATGGCAATGATCTCCGGGTTCGACCGAGCAGAGAATCATCTCCTTTCTCCGTAGAGATTCTCGACACGCCTGCCCACGCCGGTATAGGACACCCAACATCGCCGCCACGATGGCTTCGGGGACCCTCCGACTTCTTTTTCGCCACACCACTAACATGGCGAATCAAGGAATGGAAGATTTACATGTGCAAGATCTTCCCCGAGGTGTTGATCTCCAACGCCCGACGCCGGGTTCACCCGCTCCGCCAAAATAGTATACATCGCCTGTGATCTCATGGATCGCTTTAAGTGGCGTTTATCGAAAATGCCACCCCAAAGCAGCCTTCGTCCGACTGCCACAATCCGCCAAGGGCGGACGAGACGATGTCGAACTCGCTTCGAGGTTCATCAAGCGAGTCTCTCAAAATTGATGAGAGCAACGATCTCTATATCATCAACGCCGCGACCGAACAAGGAGATCACCCGTGAGAAGTCAAGACGGCTAGCCACCTTGGAACCTGGTAGACAAGTTCGTCAAGGGATACGAATCAGACCGAAAGAAGAGGAGACGGGACGAGCAATGATCGAAAGGAAGAAGCCGGATGACCGAGGTCGAGGCCGAACGCCAAGTGCCTTCGAGAGAATCGTGAAGGGCACTCTGAGTCCGTGCTCGGACCTGCCACCGGGCGGCAAAGCACCTCATCTCGCTCAAATCGAGAGCGAGATATTCGAGCCCACGAGCTCTTCCTCAAGCCCTCCTATGAAAGCGAGGATCCAAGAAGATATCAACGGAGAGTATTGTGACTATCACCGGGTATGGTCACGATACCGAGGATTGCGAACCTAGGTCAGATTGACGAGCTCATCAAAGAAGGAGCCCTCAAGAATACCTCGGCCGAGCTCGGCCGTGGAACAAAAAGCGCAAAGGGAAGAACAACGGTGGAAACAAACGCGGCCGACCTCGACGGCGACCCACCAAGATGATGAGGAAGAAGGTCCCAACGCTATGGAGCAGGTCTATGCCATCACCGGACTCCGTAGGGACGACGAGGTCTTCGTTAAAGAACGAAGCTTGGAGGTCGGCCCCGGCGAGCCAAGAACAAGCGACTCCGGATGGTGAGGACATCGTGTTCTCCAAGGACGACCCGTGCCCAAAATCATGCCCCACCAAGACGCCATCACGATACAAGCCGTGGTGGGCAACAAGAACGCCCACCGGGTCTACATCGACATCGGTGCCTCCGTCAAGATTATCTTCCGTGAGTTGTCGGATAAACTCGAGGTCGGAGGAATTAAATACACCCCGCACCATCCCGTTGCGGAGCTTCACTCAAGAGGCGGTTCAACCGTAGGTGTGATCACCCTTCCTGCTACCGTAGGACGCGCCCTCGTGTCGGTCACAAAGGCCATCTAATTCTTCCCGGTCCGAGCTCCCCTCCCGCACAACATCATCCCGGGGAGACCGGCTCTATGCCACCAGGTCGCCCGCCGGTATACCACCACCATCAAAATACCCACCCGGTGGGAGTGCTACATCCGGGTGACCAAACGCAGCCTAAAGAGTGCTTACGAGTCTCAACCCAAGATGTAGCCTTGCCCCAAGCATAGCAATTACAGAATACTCGAGGTCGCCACCCGGGACGAACCGACCAAGACCTCCGGCTATACGACTTACGCACCCTCCAAAGTTGTCAAGGTCGGCGCCCGTGGCCCAACCGATATTCGGCAGAGTGTCATGCGCTCGAGGGAATACAGGACGTGTTCGCGTGGTCCCCACTCGACATGATCGGAGTGTCACCCGAGCTCATAACTCATCGTCTCAACATCGACCCGGCTACAAAACCGGCTCGCAAAAGAAGAGGGTGTTTGCGGCGAGCACAACCAGTCATAAGAGACAAGTGACTCAACCCGTAAGGCCAAGATCTTGCAAGTCAAGTACCCAACTGGATGGCTAATCCAACCGTGGTTCGAAAGTCGGGAGTGGATGGCGATGTGCATCGACTACACCGACCTCAACAAACACTGCCCGAAAGATTGCTACCCTCTTCCCGACATTGACAAAAAGGTGGAAGCACCGGTGGGCCATGAGACCTTCAGCTTTCTCGATCTATACAAAGGGTACCACCAAGTCCTAATGAGCCCGGAGGACGCCCCAAAGACAACATTCATCACCGACTTCGGTGTCTTTGCGTACCGGAAGATGCCATTCGGCCGGAAAAACGCTGGGGCTACCTATCAAAGAATGGTGGACGCCATATTCAAGGATCACATCAGCGCGATCGTCGAGGTCTCACGCCGACGACATCGTGGTCAAGAGTCGAAAAAGGAGAGTGCACCGACGACCTCGTAACTATTCTCCAGCCTCGTGTCGGCCAACCTCAAACTCAAACCCCTGAAGTGTACATTCATGGTGAAGACGGGAAAATTCCTAGGATGCTGGGTTTCTCAAGAAGGTCTGAAGGCAAATCCCACTAAGGTGAAAACAAAGGTTTGACATGTAAGTGCCAAAGACCATCCGGAGATCCACAAACTCATGGGTGTCTACCGCCTCAAGCAGATTCCTATCTCGGCCGCCGAGAGCAGCCTTCCTTCTTCAAAATCTTGAGGAGAGCTCCTGACTCGCTCGCGGGGAGGAACACCAGTGTCGCCTTCATGCGGTGAAAGAGTATCTCACCGACCTTCCCACCCCGACCGCCCGAAGAAGGCGAGCCTCTCTTTGTACTTGGTTGCCTCGGATGAGGCAACCGCCATGATTGGTCCCGGATGAGGCCGGACGACAACTCCCATCTACTTCATCACCGAGCTCTCAAAGGACCGGAGACAAGGTATACCACCGAAAGGTAGATCGCCCTAGTGAACGCTAAGCGATGCCTCCGACCCTACTTCCAAGCCCATTCCGTCTGTGCATCGACCGACTTACCCTTAAGACAAGTCTTGTCAAAACCGAGTCATCCGGACGTATAGCCAAGTGGGCACTGAGCTCGGCGAGCACGACATTTCAGACTCCCTGGCCGCCCATAAAGGGCAAGCCTCGCTGACTTTCGGTGGAGGCCAACCACCGAGGTCGGCTCAACCAATGAGGTCGCCCAACGCCCGCCCCCACGCGGAGAATCTGTCTCGCACCACCGACGATCACCGGCGGATGACGTGGACGGAGCTTCATGCAAGACGGGCGGAGCATGCATCCTCCTCCTCGCCCGACAAACAGGAGATGACCCACGCCCGGCTTACCTTCCCGACCACAAACAACGAGGTGGAGACGGTTACCGATCTCCTGACTCCACCTCGCAGGAATGAAGGTGGACAAGATTCAAATCTTCTGAGATTCCCTGTCGTGGTGAACCGGTGTTAGGCAAATACCAGGCAAGGAGGACCGAATGAAGCAATACCCGAGAAGGCCAAGGAGATGCCGACCTCTATTCGTGTACTTCAAGATTCATCGTATCCCACGAGGGGAAAACTGCCGAGTTGATATCCTCAGGAAGTTAGCTGCGTCGTCAACAAGTCCACCAGTGGAGGAGGTTCATGCCAGGAGCATCGTCGAGGCCCAAATCGGCATCATCACCGAGATAGAACCGAATCGATGTCTCCCATAAAGGCTACCTAGAAGATGGCGATCGCCTCAAGATCGGCTCAAGCCAAAAGATGATGGCGAAATCCCAAAAGTACCTCGTACATGATGGCTCTCTCTATAGGAAGTCCTACCTTCAACCCTCCCGAGATGCCTCGGCCGGAAAAGCCGACCACGTGCTCAATGAGATTCACCGTGGTCTTGTGGAAGTCACATCGGGTCGCGAGCTCTCTCAAAGAAGGCCGAGGTCGGATATTATCGCCCACCGCCCAAGATTCGCCGAGCTCGTCAAAAATGTCCGGCGCCACCGCACTCTACCAAAAGCTACCCTGCATCGATCCGAGTAGCCCGCAGAGCCCGTGGCCTTTCATGCGGTGGGGATCGACATCGTTGGTCTGCTCGATCGAAAGCACCGTGTCGCCTTCGATACTTAGTCGTCAGAGATTACTTCACAAATGGGTCGAGGTTGAGCCACTTTCGAGCCTCACGAGCCGAAGATTCGACATTCGTGGAAGAACATAGTCCGCCGCTTTGGCATACCGCACATTCTCGATCTCGGACAACGGCACCCGCTCGTGGATAGAAATTTCAAGGAATGGTGTGAAGAGCTCCAGATCGAACAGCGCCACCTCGATCGCACACCCGCAAGGCGAATGGCCGCACTCGAGGTGACGAACCGCACGATTGTGCAAGGATTGAAGAAGAGGCTAGACCAAGCTAAGGGTGATTGGGCTGAAAATCTCCCCAAGTCCTCTAGTCCCACTGTAATCCACACCTCGGACTTCGCACGGAGAAACCCTTTCAATTTGGTCTACGGGACCGAGGCCGCCACATCGGGCCGAGATCGGCAAGACCAAGCCCTCGCACTCTCCACTTCGACTGTGCCGGAACGGGAGGACCTGCGTACAACCTTGATGCTCTCGAGGAGAACGCGAGCTCGCCTTCATAAACGAAGCCAAGTATAAGGGCCAGGTCGCACGGTACTACAACAAAAGGGTCAAAGCCTCCGTACTCCAAGTAGGCGACCTCGTCCTACGAAATAATGAAGCCATGAGAGCCGAGCTTAACAAGTCGGATCCGACATGGAAGGCCCATACCGCGCTCACAAGGACCTCGGCAAAGGGGCTTACATGCTAGCTCACCTATCCGCACTTATCCCCTAACCCCGACATATCACTCATTTAAGGAGGTACTTTACATAGCTTCGATTTCAGATCGGCATCATGTTAGTCCCTTTATTGTTTTGCCAAAATACGATGTTGATTACATATTCAATAAAACATTTGTTTTTCTAATGAATATTTCACTTCGTCTCATATCTATGTGAACATCCATTTGGATACACCACAATTATCCTTCACAAGGGGACGCCCTTACGAAGATGAAAACCCCACTAAGTAGGGTACTCACTAAGCGTGCCGCACTCACAGATTACTCATTAAATTGAACGTCTAAGTGCAAGGCATACAGACAACTCATTAAATTGAACGTCTACATGCAAGCATACAGATCACTCATTAAGTTGAAGTATCTACATGCAAAAGACATCCAGATCGGATCTCGTCAAATTATGCCCCTTTATTTGGGAAGATATACACTTCTGTATACAGTCTAAATACATTTACGACCAAAACGAAGTCCTAAGCTATGTTTGTACCTCTCAAGGGGGAAAATATACACTTCGAAACGAGTCTAAATACATTTACGACTACATACAAAGTCCTAAGCTATATACAAACTCATTCGGGCCTCCGAGCTCCACCGCCAGTCTTGTCAAGTCGCACCATTTCGAACAAAATCTCCGGTCGACGGTGCACGAACGAACTCTGCCTTCGACCCGGTCGACAAGGCCGGACCACCGCTGCCTACCTGTAAGCGGCGCAGTTCTGGGACACCCGACCTGAAGTGGTGACTCGGACCACCGCGACCCGCCTCCAGATGCACTCGAGCCGGGACAGACGGGTTCCAACCCGGCGGGCGTTCGCATGCCGAGGTCATACCGGCCTCGAGCCCGACGCGGGCCAGACCACGCCCGCCCCCGACCCGCCTCCACGCCGACTGATGACTGGGCGCCCGACCGCCAAGATCACCCCAAATGCTCCTCTCACCGACCCATCGACGAGCACTTCGGCGTGATCAGAGCCGCCTCCTCTTCGGGTTCTTCTATTATCGACCGGTGGAGCCCACCAGACTCGCCATGGGGGGGGCATACGTCGTTCTTAACGACTCGACATCTCGCATGTACTTCATGATGGAGTCGAGGCCGCCTTTAAACTTTTGCTATTAGGCCCTCCTCATCCTCAAAGACCATGCCTCCGCCAAAGAAGCTCGAACTCGATCGTCGGGCCAGATATGGTAGTTCCACCGGTCCGCGGACACCTTCTCATACTGTGATGCTCTTCCGAGATCCGAGCTAGCTCCTCCGTTGTCAACTCGAGCCGCCTCGCATTGCATCACCGCCCTCGATCACATCGGAGATAACCACCGGACTTCGAAAGTTATGTGATTCTTAGCTTTAGCGCCTCGTTCTCGTACCGTGAGGCGGCCACTGATCGGCCTCTTGATCGTCTTCTTCAGTCACGGACGATGCCGAGTCGACATCCATTCTCGCCAAAACTTGAGTCGGCTCGGACGATCGACTCCTCCAAAATAGCACCTCTTCGTCCTTCTCACCAAGGCACCTCGGACCTCTTTCACTGGTCGGCAATTCATGATCAAGTCCAAGGTATTGAGATGCGAGAATGCTATAAATAAAGAAACAACACACATCGTAAAGTGATAAATTTTATTACCCAAAAGTTGGAATGTTTACAAGGCTAAGGTCCCATCGACCACGGAAAATTAGCCTATTACATTCGAATTCGTGACCCGCCGCTTTGTCGAGTCGACGACCGCCTCCCGATGCCCTTGCTTGCCTCCCGAGTTCGCCCCGCCGGAAGGAAGCTCTGTCCGCCATCCTCCTCCTCCTCTCGCTTCAACAAGACCTCGGCAAGAAGCTCCCGGAGTTCGTGATCTTCGCCCTCCAGATCGGGCGACGGCCTCCGCCGTCGAAGAGGAGGCTGGACGCCAAAGCCTCCAACACGGGAAGGACCCGACCCTGAGACCACCCGGGCGCGCTTTGTTCATCTCGCGAGTGGCGACCTCGACCCAACCATGCTTGACCTTGTCAAAGTCGCATGGCGGCCGCCAACCCTCCGTGTGTTTTGACACAATCACGGCTTGAGTACGGTGGCGTGTCGGCAATGGCCGAGAAACTCTCCGAATCGACGAGCTTCTTCGGCAAAGGCCCTCAAGATTGGCCCTGGTCGGCCGGCCTAGCCCCTCTCATCCTCGAGCTCCTGCCCGCCGGCCGCCTCGTGAGCCTCTTCGAGCTCCCCATGCGGCCCGGTGCCTGTGCCCTCTTCAGGCGGCCTCGGCAGCTGCCCTCGCGGCCTCAAGGCCAGCCACCGCGGCCTCGGCCGCCCGCGACCTCGGCTTCCGCCGCCCGCGGCCACGGCGGCATCGGCATCCGCCCGGCATAAAGAACTCCCGCCCCACAGCTCATATCGGATCGAGCTCTCAAGAATCAGCCCGTGGCAACTTGCGTGTCCCCAAACCGCATGTGCGCAGACCTCCATCACGAGCTCGCATCCTAAAAAAAAAAGCAACACAAGTTATACAGATCGCAGAGGCGGATAAGGCGGATGAGGAACAGCTTTGTACCTTGGGAAAGGTGCGGCAGAGCTGGAGGTGGCACCAGACCGAGGCGGCCCGAGTTCTGCGCCTCGGTGCCGGGCCCGACCTCAGAGGCCCCGCCATCACCGACTAATGTCGTCAACCTTCTTCGGGGCTTGGTGTCCAAACTCGCCGCCTTTTTCTTCTGGAGGCGGCTGACCGTGATCGTGAGCCCCTCCCGCTCCACCAAATTTCACCGCAACAAAGAGAAATACTTGCTCAAGACAACGAGGTCGGACATGCCAAGAACATACATAAAAAAGGGAGAAGATATACGGGATGCCCTCACCCCGATCAGACCCGCCCCGATGCCTCGACCTATAAATGCTCACCGGCATTATTCAGTCGTCCTCGGTGAAATCAATGGACAAACCTCACCAAGGTCGCTCAAAGATCTCTCCATACGGCCTGGGGCTTGATCTTCACTTCCTTCATCGCACGAGGCCCCACTCATACCCTGATGCCCCTCACCCGTGGGAAGAAATACCTATTATGCCAATGGGACACCTTCGAGGGAGCCGCTATCTTAAACTTCAACCGAGGAGATGATAATACACTCGCCTATGGTCTTGACGCTAAAAGCAGATCAAGACCTCGAAGGACACCTTCTCGCCAACACCGCGGCAGATGACCCCCTACCCCACCACCGACCTAATGGAATTCGAGGTCGGTTGACATATGGGGATATGAAAGTATTCTTCAAGGTCGAGGAAAATTGGGGCCAAAGGAAATCTAAGGCCAACTATCGTTATCTACATATACGGTGATAAATCCTCCGGAGGGCCATCGCCTATCATCCGCCGCAGCACCACCACGCCTCCTCCGAATACGGTATTCTTCGTTATCTCAAAAGCTCCTCCAACGCCAACCTCGACCTCGCCACACCAACCCTAAGTCCGTCCCATACCGATGATACCGGCGGGACCCTAGCACACAATCCTACGGACCTACACAAAGGTTATAGACATATACTCCTTTACATCGGAGGCAAACGGCGTAAACCGAGAGCCGTAGTTTTTAACGAGAACGAGAAGATGAAGAATACATACTTACTTTTTGGGCGAGATATCGGGCTTCCTCAACAAGTTTGAAAGAAAATTAGAAATTTCATGAACGTATTCTCCGAAAAAGCAGCGTCGAAAGGAAAGTGAGCAGTGGCCTCATTTGGGCCTATTTATAGGACAAATGGCGCCTAAAACCGCCGCTTCAACTTTCTCACGTGCCTACCCGCTATTGGATGTGGAGTCGACGCCGACGTGGTTCGAGTGCCCACCGTCGCTGGCGCGCGCGACGACTTCACGGGAAGATAGACCGCCACCGATCGTGTGATGATTACGCTGACCTCGTGACGGCTCGAACCCTGACTCGTCCGCCCACATCCAAGAAGGCGGCGCCAGTGGACCTCGGCCTTTCCCGAAAGTCGGGAGATCCAGATCGGACCTCGGGCCCTACCAACGGACATCGCCTCACGAGAACATCTCCATCCAGATCGGACCGCATCCCTAGAAGGCGGTCACCGGGACGAACCTCGGCATCATCCAAGATGATTTCTCTATCCGATCCGCCTCGTGTCGAACTTCAAGATCCTCCGGAAGAGCGGTGCCGCTCCAGATCGGACCTCGGTGACTTCGACTTCCTTTTGCAGCACATCTTTGCCAAACGACAGGCGACTCCAGCTCGGTCCCCAACAAGCGGCACACGCCCAGAACGTCAAAACCGTCTACTTCATTCAATCCAAAGCGAACCAATCACATCCTTACACCAAAGAGATCGAGAAACCTTCAAGGAAAACATCAGCCGAGCAACATCCTACCTCTAAGAACGCGCATTCTTCGCCTCACCTCGACACGGCTGTTGCTCGACTATTCGTGGAGGGCTATGATGGGATATGGCCCAGCCACACAGTGCCCACCGACAGCCCAAACGAGCTGGCTCGACATTAGTAGCGGGCCCACGCAGAGCCCACCAGAGCCCAAGGCAAACCCTAATCAGCCCCAAACCCTAGCCCCGGAACTCGAGTCGGGCGCCACTCCACGTGGCGCACGGAAGGCAAGATCCCTACAAAGGAGAGGAAGAGCCCCACACGCCTGTGGGAAGAGTCCCGCCAATGGAGGAATGGGCACGCCTTTAGAGCCCTCGGACATGTATAAATAGGAGTTAGATCAAGGTAAAAGGGTTAGCAACTTGAATACTAAGAGCTTTTAGCTATACTCACCGTAATAAAAACATAGTGAAAGTATTAAGGAATCACCTCCGTGGATGTAGATCTCATTAACGATCGAACTACGTAAAAGCCTTGGTGTTCCTTACTGCTTTACATAAATCTCGCATATCTACATATTCTAGATTTATCACTAATTATGGGCAATATTGGTGTTGATGGAGGAAATTTCACATTTCCATCGTGTTTGTATAGCCATTTGGTAAAAATCCATAGTTATACAGACATAAAAGTTGGAAATGCAAAGGATGCAACCAAGAATAGTCCATTTTGCCTCTGATTTATTATAGTGGTATTTGTTCTGCATATTCATCGGTTTGTGGCAGTTAAATATGTAGGGAATCGAACTCACCGTCGGGCTTGTCCCGCTGCAGCAGCGCAGTAGCATTGCACTCCCCTGATTGTAGCAGCAACAACAGCAGCTCTAAGCGCACAACTATGCGATAGCAGCTATAGAGTCTGACTTCCGCACAACAACCCCTGTTTCTCGTCTATAAAGCCTGCACGCACACACAAAAGACAGCAGCAACCCACATGCAAAAAAGGATAAGAAAAGAGAAACAAGCAGTAGGGAAATAGATCACCGTGGCATCTATGGTGATAAATCGGCTCAGATGCAATTTCATTCCGTCACGCACACACACACATACACACAGACACGCATCCACAGAGGAGCGGCTTTCTCGTTCGCACTATAAGAGCCCACTGCCACCCTCTCACAACCCTGTAACTCTTCCACAAAGAATGAGACAGAGCCAAGAGACACACTCTTACTAATGGGTGTAGGAATGAATTGGACTATTTCTATCTTATTCACATAAAGGACCAATGAACAGCGAGATTATAAATCCCTTGGATTGAAACTCAAAGGAAAAGATTGGGAAAAAGGAAAGAATGATCTCCATGATCTAAGACACGCAGTTAGGGGTGAGCATTCGGGCGGTTCGGTTCAAAACCGAACCGAACCCGAAAAACCGAAAAACCGATTTTTTTTTAAAACCCAAACCGAACCGAACCGTTTTATATATCCAAACTGAACCGAAATATTCGGTTTGGTTCGATTCGGTTCGGTTTTAACCGAATTTAAATTATAATTAATATAAATATTATAATATTTATAATATAATATAATATATATTATTATAATTGTATATATAATATTAACCAATTTAAATATTAATAATATAAATAACATATATATATATATAAATAAAAAATAAAAAAAATTCGGGCGGTCGGTTTGAAAACCGAATGTTTTTCCCAAACCGAAACGAACCGAATTAATTTCGGTTTCAAAATTTTGAAACCGAACCGGACCGTTTTATTGTATAAATCGAACCAAACCGTTAGTTTCGGTTCGATTCTTCGATTCGATTCAGTTTTTGCTCTCCCCTACACGCAGGGGATGAAAATGAGAGAAAGGGTGTGAGTTATCAAAATAAGGTTGAGATGTTGGGCTTCTTTGGACTGTTGGGCTAACAAATTACAGCAAAATATCAAATTTGCATCTGAGTAATTACTAATTAGCAGCAACTGTTAGTCGTCTTTTATATTTTATTAATTTAACTGTGCGATGTGATACATATACATACATATACTTATATATAGACCCAACCTTGATAATCTAATTCAGTGAGAAAGAAGAGAATCGGAGCAAAAGATATTTCCATTTTATACAGACTAAATGATTTAAGACTACATGGTACAAAATCACGTGTATGTTTATAATGGTCCACGGCCGTATATTTCTTCCTAGATCATTAATTTGATATATATATATATATATATATATATATATATATATATAGTGAGTTGATCAAACGGTATCCATATATTTTTTGCGAACTCGCGAACCATGATAAGACGCAGAAAGATGATGACATAACGGTATAAAATTGTGTACAATGAAAACTTTCTAAAAAATTATTTTGTTGTGAAACATTTTTAGAATATTTTTGTTGTGCACAACTTTATAAATTTTGTTCATCGACTTTATATGCTTGTTCATAATTCTCAAGTTCTCAAAAAAAGATGAGTTCTCACTAGATTCAACCCATATATATATATATATAGAGAGAGAGAGTTGATCAAATGAGAACTATATTTTTTTACGAACTCTGCAAACTATACATAAGACATGTAAAGATGATGCACAAAACAGTATAAAGCTGTGCACAACGAAAACTTTCTAAAATTATTTTATTTTGAAACATTTTTAGAATGTTTTCGTTGTACACAACTTTATAGATTTTGTTCATCGACTTTATATATCTGTGCATAGTTCTAAAGTTCTTAAAAAAGATGAGTTCTCACCGGATCCAATATCTGTATCTATATATATATATTAGTAGTATTTAAAGTTTAATACAATCTTTTATATATCTCAGACATTGTAGGGTTTCTTTTCTTGCCGCGGAACCCAAGGACACTTTCGTCTATGTTCAAGCTTCGTATGATTTACTATTATTTAAAAAAAATAAGAAACAATATTGTTGAATATGAATAAAGGAATCGTATAATGAGAATCACATCTTTTTTCTGTAACAATTGACACTTTCATACGTTCGCACGGGACGAATGTCCTGAATTTTTGTGTTAGTTTTATGTTTTCATTTCTTATCCAACATGATCGATATAACATTTCATTTCGCATTACACGCACAACATGATAGAATGGATATAATCGTGATGCACGTTAATAGTGGTTGGGATGCGATTATGTGCAAACTTATGGATAATGGGTTGTCTAAATAAACACTTTTATATATGTGAAACATACGTCGGATGCCAATATATATACTGCATACTAAATGGCTGTGTTTGATCATCACCATCCTCTCTCTCTCTTTCTAATTCTTTTTCAGAAGAATTCTTCACCTTTGATGGAGAAGTTTAATTCAGACATGGATTTATCATCTCTCACAAGAGAGAAATGGTTGGGAGATGATTGTCTCGTCCAACTTGGAGGCTTCTGGTTTATGCCTGGATTCGTGAAGCCAATCATAAGAGTGATCAACCATTTCAATCCACACCCTACCGATGTTATCTTAGTTACTTCTCCCAAAACAGGCACCACTTGGCTCAAATCTCTTCTCTACTCCATCCTCAATCGATCCTCCAAACATAAGTTGGCTGTCAAACACCCCCACGAACTTGTTCCCTTCTTGGAGGCACAAGTGTTTGCACAGTCCGATGAGCCGCCAGTTCTAGCGGCCGCATCAGATGCGCGTCGATTATTCGCCACGCACATCCCTTATCAGCTTCTGGCCAAAACCTTAGATTCCTGTGGATGTAGGGTTGTTTACTTGACGAGGAACCCCAAGGATACCCTCATCTCTTTGTGGCATTTTGTGAATAGGTGGAACAAGGAGAAGCCAGATCAGTCATGGTCCCTCGATGAAGCAACCGACATGTTCTGTCGTGGGGTCAGCCCGTTTGGGCCTTACTATGATCATGTGATTGGCTACAGAGAGCTGAGTCTGAAAAGACCGGAAAACGTGATGTTCGTGACTTTTGAGGAGATGATTGAAGATCCTCATGGTTATATCAAGAAATTGGGCGACTTCTTAGGATGTCCATTTCAAGAAGAAGATGAGGTGGAAGAGATTGTGAAGAATTGTAGCATTCAGGTACTAAGTAACCATGACGTCAACAAATCTGAGGAATCTCCCACATGGTTTCCAGTAATGCCATACAATTCATTCTTTAGAAATGGGAAAGTTGGAGATCATAAAAACTATCTTAGTGATGAGGCTATTCAACGTGTTGACACACTCACCAAAGAGAGATTTCATTCCTTAGGATTTATGTATGGAATTTAGCTCCATCTTCATAAGTTTTTCTAAAGTCAGTTTTTCATCGCACTCGCTATTGATCTTTGTATGGTTGTAATAAAAGGTTGATTGTAATGAAGTCAGTTTTTCATCGCACTCGCTATTGATCTTTGTATGATTGTAATAAAAGGTTGATTAAAATAAAAATATTTTATTATGAGAATTGTGTAAACAGTGTAATGAACATATATAAAGTTAATGTCCAAGGTTCAAAGCATTACTATAGGGCATTAACATACAATGTTCAATACATTAATTTTATATGTTCAATGTAGTTTTTATTCTCACGATAAAATAATTTTATTTGATATATATATATATATATATATATATAGAGAGAGAGGAGAGAGAGTTAGGTTCAAATAAGAATAATTTTTATCCTAAAAACTAAGAACCAAATGAATTCGTTATGAAAGTTACTAAAAACTCGTAATTTTTTCACATGGGTTCGAATCTCATGAAGGGCAAAAATTCCATTATTTTGGATTCAGTAACTTTCTCGACGGATTCATCAACTTTCATAATGAATTCATCATATTTTGGTTCTCATGTTCTCACGATAAAATTGATTTTTACATTAAGCCTCTCATATATATATATGTGTGTGTGTTTGTGTGTGAATTAGATAAAAAAATCAATCTTAACATATGTTCTTTGAGATGAATAAATTATAGGAAATTATTTTTTAGTCCTTATTTATTGCCTCGCATATTATTTTCACAAACATTAAACATAATTATTTTAGTAAAAGAAAGTTTTAATACAATTCAAATTAAGTGGAATATATTTTGGAAGATCATAAAAAGAAATAGATGACTAATTTTGTGGAGGGAGTATCTTTTAATACTAAGATGATTATTAATAAACAAATTTAAATAAAAATCAAATTTATTCATAAAGTTGAAATATTGATTGTATATTTTAAACTCAATCTAAGTCTTGATTTGTTATAGCATCTTTTATTCCAACAAAAGATCTTGATTTAATTTGAGTAATTCAGATCAAGTCATGATTGTAATGAAATACTTTTTACGCATTCGTTGAGACGTAAACTAAAAGTTGGAAATTGTGTTTTTTAGTTTATGCCCTTTCAAGGTGATTCTTAGAATAAAATTATATACTTTTAAAATAGTTAATACACGACATAATAAAAGTTGACAAGTAGCACATTTAGTCAACTTCTGTCAAGTATTAACACACTTAATTTTTATTTAAGGAGAAACCCATATAGTAGCAACTCGAAGGTGAGCCTGTGAGTAATTATATAGAATTCTTCTCAAAGAGCGCCATCTTTATGTGTATTCAGTAGCAACTGCAAGAAGAGGAATAGCTTTATGGAGTGTAGCTTTAGTAGTTTCAGTTAGGGATGTCAATGATTGAGTTTTACTCGAACCAGAATCAATAAATAAGTAATGGTTCTAGTTCTGGAACCGATCCATTAATTATGGATCCTAACCAGACCATCAACTATGGATCTTAAGCGGTCCGGATCTAAGCGAATCTGAAACCAGAACCGAACCAGAATCAAAACTGGATCCGAATCGAACCCGGACCATCAACTATGGATTTTAAGCGATCCCGTAGTACCCAGAACAAATTGGTCCACTACATAAACGAGACTTCATAAGTTCAAGGACTTGAGAATGGAATGTGGGTTTATTTCTAAATATCAATGATCATGAATTAGGATTGTAAGTTTTCTAATACTATATAGAATATTCATATAAAGAATTCCTATTATATATAAAATATTATATTCATTAATTATCTCGAAATAACTCTTAACAAATTCCATTGTGGACAATTTGAGTCCTACTTTTTATATCACCGGCACTCTTGCTTATCATAGGTGGCATGATGGAACATAATAAAAGTGTAAATGAGTAAAATATTTATTGAAGCAATTCATTATTATATGATCCAAAATATCTATTTTACATTCCATTAACATCCGTCTACCCCTACCCCTAGTTGTAGGACCAGGTTAATAAATAATAATTTGGGTACCTAGTCTTTCCTATTCACAACATATTTAACACCAAATCAATATTATTAGTAAAGTAGATGGAACGTAATAATGTTGTTTTATGTAAAAAACTTAAATCTCGATTTTTTCTTCTTATTTGGAAGTTTGCTATAAGATATAAATCCTAAGGCTCACGGATTGCAAAAAACAAAAAAAATAGTTGGGAAATACCGGAAGAGAGAAGAAACCATGTCTTTTGTTTTTTGTAATTTAATACAGAAATTTTTAAAAGTTGCGTCACGGTGGACTCGAACCCGAGACCTTTGACCTCGGACATTAACCACTCTATCACTAGGCCAACACATACACACAAAGAAGAAACCATGTCTACAAATTAATAAGGTGAACAAGACGACGGAAGCCTCGGGAGAGTGCAAGAATGGTTGTGTTGCATCTGTCAACGCAAGCGATAGCCATCAAGCGATGGATGAAATCTTCAAATCAACAACATGTGCAGAACTGTGAAGATAGATTTGATACTGCTGGTCCTTGCATTGCATTTCTTTTTAAAACAGGGAAATCGACTGAGAGTCCGATAATTTGCCACATATAAGAAATATAATGCAAAGATATGTACCATCCAATTTACGGTATCACAAAGGTGTAGGCAGTCTCGATATGCAAAAATACTTGTTAATAAGGCCCGGTAATCGCCTAATAATCACACCATGATGCTCTTAAAAAAAATCCCATCATAATGGGTAGAGGTGAGTATTTGGTCGGTTTCGGACGAAAAACAACCGAATCAAACTAACCGATTTTTTCAAAAAAATAACCGAACAAAACCAATTTTATTTGATAACCGAATCGAGTTAAACCAAATTTTTTACAAAAAAAATAAATATTTTTCAAATAAATAAATAAATAATATTATATATTGATATAATATATATAAATACATTTTTATATGTTATATATAATATTATGCAAAAAAATAATTAATAGTATTATATAATAAATAAATAATATTATATTTTATAAATAATATATATTGATATAATAGAGAGAGAGAGATGAATATGATTAAGGATAGTGATATATTAAAATTATAATCCTAAATAAATATATAAATAAATAATACTATATATAAAATTCAATTTTGGTTATTTTTTTTTTCGAATCGACCGAAAATCGAATTATCGAATTTTAATTCGATTTTAACTGAATTAACCGAAATTGTCAAATTAATCGAATCAAATTTGATTTTTCGATTTGATTCGATTCAATTATTCAATTTTTAAATATTTTGCTAACCCCTAATAATGGACCAATACAAAACTCATTCTATTCCATACCCCAAAAATATAATAAAATGTTGCCCGGATCTTTATTTTCTCTTCGGGCCTGTTTGGTAGGGAGACACACTATGTTGAGATAGATAGATATAAAGTTATGTTATCTTATCTTGTGGTTTGGTAGTCAAGATATAGAATATAGATAACTTAAATAACCTGTTTGGTACACTAGTTTAAATTTTAGATTAGTCAATAAAATTACAATTATAACCTCATTATAATTTTAAAAATTACAAATATATCCTACTGTTTTTCTTCTTCTCTCTTACATCGCACAAGAAATCTATCATTTTCGTTCCCAAGCATTTGAGGGATTTTCTCATTTGACAATCTGAAGTCCAATTGGTATCGGGTGAAGAAGCCATCCGAAATGAGTTCGACTCAAGAAGGTTAGTAATGAGAGCCCACAACCACAATGAACCAAACAGAAACAGCAAAACACAAAATTAACGAATTTTTAAACCATAGTATCGATCAGATAAATGAAATATACCCAAAAAATATTATTCACTTGAATTTGGGGAACGATCCCAGATCAGTAAAAAGAAACTCAAAAAATAGGAAATCATATGATTAACAATCAATTTCTCTTCCCCCTCGAACAAAATCAAGAAAATTAAAGCATGAGGATTCAAGAAAGCAAAGGAAAATACATATGGACATAAATTATTCAGTATTTTGGTAGAATCTCGGAGATATTTCTTGGGTTTTTCCGAAGGAAAATTCAACAGTGGAGCACAGGGACTTGGCGGCAGAAGTCGACTGAGATAAGATTTAAGGGTAATTTTGCCTCACACAAATATTATCTGCAACATTGTTGCAGGAGAGTGAATGTATCAGAAGTATTCTTAAGGTTGTGTAGTATAAGTTCAATAATGATTTAAGAACGGACTTTGTATAAAAGACGGACCTGCACGGTAATATATTAGGATACCAAACAATTGATTAATTATAGATATACTAGTATGTAACCCGTCGAATTTCGACGGGAATCACCTTAAGCTAAAATTTATAAATATGACTTAAAAATAAGTTAATATATATTTTATTTAAAGTGTTGATATTTTGAAAAATCTGTATAGCACTATAATAACTCAAGCCATTAAAATTTATAGCATGTCTGCTTATCAGTTTTACGGGTTTCAGTTAACCTAAAGCCAAAAAAATTGGTTATCGGTTAACATATAACCATTTTTTTCAATTACAGTTCGAGTATCGGTAGATTATTCCCAATAATTTATGTTATTGATTAGTATAACCGAATAACCGAAATTTATATATAAATATATCTAATTAATTATCAAATATTTGTAATTAATTAAATTGAAATTAATATATATATATATATATATATTAAAAATATTTATTTTCTTTTTAATATTGTAGTTTCAATTAATTTCTTTGATTATATATTCATCTAATTATTTATTAAATTTTTTAATATTCTAATTTCTGTAACCGATTGACTGATCGGACTAATCGAGTCGGTTAATCGGGTAACCAAATAACCGATCGGGTTTGGTTACGGTTAGCAAAGTTTGCGATTAATCAAAACCAAACCGATTAGCACCCATAATTTATAAATATAAATTGTTGTAATAATTGATTAATTGTCTCAATTAAATCTTACATAATAGAGTAAATTTTGTTAATAATAAATAATACAATTATAATATTTAAAAATGGAGTAAATTCCACATAGACATGTAGATTAATGGTTAGACCTGTTTAGAATTAATGGAAAAGATGTATATACATATACATGTTTTAGACCTATTAAAAAGTTATTTTATTATTCCTACTCGTCTCAAACTCATATAGTAACACCTTTTAATTACTTGAACCCTTTTAAATTTTGAATATAAGTTGATACAATAATTAGTTATTTGTCTCAATGAAAATCCAAACATTACAAAGTAAATATTAATAATAACTAAATAAAAGATTAAGAAGTAGAGAAAATTTCACTCAAGCCTGTTGATTAATGTTCGGACCCATTTTGAATTTTTATACCATATATGTTCCAAACCCATTAAAAATGACTTTACTACTCATTCTCATCTCAAATGCGATTAGAAAGTGATTTTACCACACGTTATGGTCTCAAATATGTATAATAATAACACCCGCTAATTATTCAGACCCTTTTAAATCTATGAATATGAATTGATACAACAATTGATTATCCGTCTCAATGAAAACGTGATCATTACAAAGTAAATGTTCATAGTAAGTAAACAAAAGATTAAGAAATATAGAAAATTCCTCTTAGATGAATTCATGTTTGGACCGTTTTGAATTAAACCTAGTAAAAATGACTTTACTACTCGTCTAGAATCTGGACCCATTTATATTAATTAATGTTTCGGACCCATGCAAAATCTATATATATTCATACATGTTTCAAATTAGACTAAAAATAATTTTACTACCAGTTCCTATTTAGTCATCTCATTCTCGTATATACCGGCTAATTACCCTAAGGTTAATTAATATTTATACCTGTTTAAATTTATATATTCATAAATTTTCCAAATTCGATAAAAAAGTAGTATTACTATTTATTCTCATCTTATTCTCTATAGCAATACCGCTAATTACATAAGTTCGTTCAAAATTTAAAATATCTAAATAATCAAATATAAGTTCTTATAATATTTGATTATCCTTCTTAATAAAAATTCAAACATTAGTATAAGTACATAAGATTCAAATTTTATCTTTTTATTTCAGTTTTGAATTGGTGGAATCTCGTAAAAAAATTGTATAAATAATATAATTGAAATTATATAATTGTATTCAGAATAATTTTAACCTAAATTGTTTTCACCTTACATGCACTAATATATATTATGTTTATTTTTAAATTCTAATACAACCGCCAAGTATATTATTTAAAAAAAAATAGAAATTGCGCTTCAACAGATTAGAGTATCTATAAGAAGCTACTCATTATTTGAATTTTTCTCCTTTCTTTTTTGGTAATCAAGTTGTAGAATAATTCAATAACCCGACTACATAAAAATTACAACTTAAATAAGAAATCATGAACCAAGCTACCTAATAATGATCTACAAATTTCACTTTATGTTGACCTAAAAAAACAAATATAAATATGAGTGATCTCTCTTGCATTGCCTTTACGTTAAACTATTACCTCATAAACGAAGGTTGCGTCAATCTTGATACAAAATATACAGAATTTACAGTTAAAATTATGCTTCAATTGTAAGAAGCATAAACACTTTTATTGAAATGTTTGTGTTCCAATCAAGAAAATCTCTCGCTTCTCACTATCAACCTATCATGTACATAAACTAAAGCTCAATGATATTTCATGAATATAATCTAAAAAAGACAGTGATTCGGGAAGGGAATGAAATTATGATAACTCGGCCCTGTTATTCAAAAATATACAATTAGATAAGTCAATTGAGGTTGAAGCTAGCAAATCATAAACAGGGGCACGACACTCGAGAGCTACATTGTAAAATTGACCTATCTTTTACATCCAGAAAACACCTGCTTGTGATGCCCATCCACATCCACTGCTGGAGTTTTTGTTCCATGATTCGCCACCGGAGCCAACATCCATTTCACTACAAGCATTGGAGCCGAAATTATGCATATTATTATGAAGAAGAAATAGATACCATTGTATAATTTAGTCATTTGTATCTGCTTCTCTCATTGTTTATGATTTTGCTCTGTTTAGAACATTGCCACACTTGACATGCTATAAACTAAGCATCGGGATGGGGGCTTTGAACATAATAGTTTTACAAATAAATTATCCATACTATTTTCTGGAAAAAAATTCAAGTAAATGGATGTACACTCTATAATATTTATAAGGTAAACACAATATCTAGAAGCCAATTTATCAGGTATATAAAATATGATTTTTAGTTATTTCTCCAATAAAATTAACAATAATAATCAATAAAGAAAATCGTCAAAATTAGTATGAGATTCGAATTCGTACCTCGGTAAGCTAGAAACACAATGGCGAATTGAAGGGTACAAAAAATTCTTTGATATCATCATATATAGTTTAAAATGTATAATATAATATTTCCTTATTTAAATTAAATCTAAGAGGTGGAAGGTTGATTGAAGATTTTTAGGCACTTTCCTAACCAAATGGGTTGACGTCCATTCTTCCACATCCTTCCAAAATCAGTTTGAGCGATCAATGAAACTTAAATTCGGTATTATGGAAATTATGGTAAATAAAATATGGGAGCATTGAAGGATAGATTAGAATAATTTAGATAATTGAGAATACAAAATTATAATAATGCCACATAGGATTGTGAATGATTATAGTGTCTCCAATATGTAATAGTATATAGAATTATATAGATATAGATATATAGATAGATTCACTATCTGGCATTATCAAACATAAGAGAGGAATCATCCACATAAAGCAGGAGCCGTGAGAGCGACACGTGTACGGTTGGATTTCGACGAAATTGGCGAGGCACGCAATGTTAGGTCAATATTAGGTGGCATCTTCACGCATCAATTGATTATCTTTGCAGCTCTCTTTCTCTCTCTCCAAACCCTAGACTTTTCTCTCTCTAAAAAAACTAAAATCATTCTCTCTCTAGAATTTTCGCCTTGTTCCGAGATGGAGATGGAACGCGTGACTGAGTTGACGATGGATCGCCGGCCGAGAAAGAGGCCTCGTTTGGGCTGGGATGTTCTTCCTCATGGCCCTCAGGTAATTTTTCGATCAGATCTGTGAATTCGATATTTTTGTTCTTGATTTTTTTTGTAGATCTAATGGAAAATAGTGGTTTTTATGGGATCAGGTATGAGTAATTTGTTTTATCTATACGTCGTGGTTCCGGGATGTAAATTCTTGTAGATCTGTTATTTTTCTCATCGTTTTGACATGATTTTTGTGGTTTCAGTCTTATTTCTTTGATATCTGTGATTTGGATTAGAGTAGCTTGAATGTTAAATTAGATTCTTGTATTTTTTGTTTTTTATTTTGAGGAAATTGGTTTCATTTTCTGTTTGACGAGTTTTATATGTAAACAGAACTGCATTAGATTTGATTATTGTATATAAAATCTGATCTTTTGCTTTTCTTGTTCTAGATTTTCGTTTTCTTTAATGATCTTGAATTTTTTAAATTTTAGATGAGTAATTCTTTTGAAATATATATTTTATTTTTTAGTTCTTGGTTTGTTGTATGAGAGATTGTGTTGGTATGGTACCAAAGGAGGTAGTCAAAATAAGTGATTTTTGATGATGAGGAAAATGTGAATGGATGGCTGTGTGTAGGCTCAGCTAGGATTCTTTTCTGGACAAGAGATTGGAAACGTGACGAGCTATACACCTTCCAGAGCCATCTGGGACCAATCTAGTTCTCTGTTTGTTAAGGGCTTGGTTCGAAATGGTTCTCCCCCGTTGCGTGAAGATGACAAAGATGGCCATTATATGTTTGAGATCGGAGATAATTTAACTTCTCGCTGTAACTACCTTCACTACCATAATAACATGTTATTATTGTCATTGCTTCAATTTAAATGATGGTTGCTTCAATTTATAAGTTAGGGTTTTTATTTTGAAAATGTTTGTTGAGACTTCAATTTAGATATAGTGTTGAGTTTAGCATAATTAAGTCTTAAAGGTTCAAAGAAGTTCTTTGTATTGGTCAAGTAAAATATGTTATGTGATGTCTTTTCTGTAGATGATTTATATGCTTGCATAATATTAAACTCTTGTGCTGATGTTGTTTTGTATCTCTCTCTTTGCAGATAAGATTCACAGCAAGATGGGTGAAGGTAAGTTATTTCAATTCCTTTATTGAGTTTCTATTCTCCTGTTTTGCTTTATTTGCCAATACTAATTAAGAATAATCAATGCAGGCACCTTTGGTCAGGTTCTGGAATGCTGGGATAGGGAGAAAAAGGAAATGGTAGCCGTGAAAATTGTTCGTGGAATTAAGAAGTACCGTGAAGCAGCAATGATTGAGATAGATGTGCTCCAACAACTTGGTAGACATGACAAAGGTGGCAACCGGTGAGTTTGTAATTTGTACTTTATAATGACATTGCCACTTTTTTGGGCTTTTGTGAATGATTGCAGAGGTTGAACAAGTTTATTCCTTGCAGTTGTGTTCAAATACGGAACTGGTTTGACTATCGTAACCATATCTGTATTGTAAGTATATAATTGATTTGGTGGATTGATTTCCCCAACCTAACGAATATTATGGGAGTTAAAGTTGTCCGTGGACTTAAATGGTTTCAACAGGTCTTTGAGAAGCTTGGACCAAGCTTATACGATTTCCTACGCAAAAACAATTATCGGTCATTTCCCATTGATCTTGTCCGTGAGATTGGCAGACAACTGTTGGATTGTGTAGCATGTGTGTAAATAGTTTCTCCCATTAGTAACACTCTTGGTCTTATACACTACTGCATGGATAAAATCACCTTTCTGCATTAGTTATTATTTCTTTTACTTAAAACACAATTGGTATCAGCTTTCGTATTTGTGGTTGCCGCTGTGTGTTGAATTTTTGTCTGTCACCTCAGTTATGCATGATTTGCACCTCATCCACACGGACTTGAAGCCTGAAAATATTCTCCTAATCTCACCGGATTACATAAAGGTTCCCGACTACAAGGTAGCATATGTGACCTTTTCATTGACTATACGAAGTCAATAGATTAGCTTCCACTACTTGCTGAGATTCTATTATGTAGTAATATTTGTTTCATTGTGTGTTTATTTCTGAGATCAGGGCCTGTCGAGGTCACCCAAGGATAGTTCATGTTACAAGAGAATTCCAAAGTCGAGTGCTATCAAGGTAATTGATTTTGGTAGCACGACCTATGACAGGCAGGACCAGTCATACATTGTTTCTACTCGACATTACCGAGCTCCTGAGGTCATTTTGGGTAAGTGGATTTAATAATATAAATGTCTGTATTTGTATTTCATCTTAAGTAGCCTTGCATGAGTGCCTGAACTTATGTTATTGGCTGTGTAGGTCTTGGATGGAGCTACCCTTGTGATGTATGGAGTGTTGGCTGTATCCTGGTGGAGCTCTGCTCGGTATGCTAGCATTTGGCATAGTGCATACTACCTGCTTATGTTGCCGTTACTTTTATGTAATTTCACAATCATGATCCCGCTAATATGCTTGTAGGGTGAAGCATTGTTCCAAACCCATGAAAATTTGGAGCACCTTGCAATGATGGAAAGAGTCCTTGGACCACTTCCCCAGCATATGTTAAAGAAAGCTGAGTAAGATATTGCCTTCTTTCTCCTAGTAGTGGTGTAAATAATATGAAAGCAATTGCTAATTTTGTTCGCTGCATTGTTTTCCAGTCGACATGCTGAGAAGTACGTTAGAAGGGGTAGGTTAGATTGGCCGGAGGGAGCAGCATCTAGAGATAGTATAAAATCTGTATTGAAGCTGCCTAGGCTTCAGAATTTGGTAATGCAATATGTAGATCACTCGGCTGGAGATCTTATTAATTTATTGCAAGGACTCCTGAAATACGAACCCTCCGAAAGATTGTCAGCTGAGGAAGCCCTGCGACACCCTTTCTTCACAAGGGATCATCTTAGGAGATACTGAGATGCTTGGATGATAGGGAGCCGGAGCTGATTGATGCGTGCCAGGTCAAGGTGAAGCAACGTCGTTGTTGCTAAGGAGGTGCACTTAGCCCTTATATTAGGCATGGCTGGGATGCACTGAGATTGTGGTGCTCTTATTGTGATGAAGGTGGGGGCGAAATTGTGGCCTGCTCAAGGGAAACTGTATATAAATCCACATTGCAGGGGAGTGATCCAGGCCTTGAATCTCCCCTTGGTCTCCCTTTTGTCTTGTAGCTTTTGGGAAGTAGGAATTTTTTTTATTTTATTTACATGCCATATATACTGCTTATGACTAGAGATAGATTTAACAAAGCGTTTCTGGCGTTGGTGCTGTTTATGTTTTGCATTCTAACAAAGAGGATATACGAACAATGGTTTCAGTCAAACTAGGTCATTTTTATTTGCATAACTGTTTCATTTATTTATGTGAAATTTGCCCTAAGTGTTGATATTAAAGAAACATTTTAAAATGACAACATATTCGAACAAGACAAGACGTGAGCAGGAAGGTCCTGTTACTTCAGATTGTAAAGATAGTAACTACTAACCAATATTGCATTCTATTGGCAATGGTGTAATTTATATTCTTATAATATATCAGTAGCGAGTGTATTAGTGTCTAATTAGTTTTATTATTTATATAAAAACGATGAATTATGGAAGGTACATTGTATTTCTTGTAATGAATGAATTTATTTTTGAATGATAAAATATCAATATGTAATTTAATATCAAAATTTTGATCCTCGGTTTTGTTCGGGAGTTTCAAAATGATTTTATAAATAAAACTCTAATCTTGAGAGTCAAACTTAAGTTGAATCATATTCGACTTTGTTGGTTTAAAATTCCAATAATAAATGAATAGGGTAACAAATAATCGAATTACTGGTTATTCAGAGTTATATTCTTTATGCGATTAATAATAATAAAAAAATTAAATAACATCCATAATTATTCAAGTAGGATTATAAAATATTATAATTTTTTATTATGTATTATATATATTATAAGAAAGCTAATATAAAATATATATAACTATATCACCAAAAAATAGAAATACAGTAAATAAGATTTTTTAAATAACATGAATGCAATATTACAACCGTGTTTAATGTGTGTATATATATATGTATATATATATATATATATATATATATATATACAAAGTGAGCAGAAGAATTGATAATATTTGAAAAACTAACTAAACTATTTTTGTTTAGTTTTCACTATGTATATATATATAATTTTGATAGATAAAATATAATAAATTAAATATTTTGAGATGATAAAACATTAGACTTATATATACCTATTTATTTTTAATTATTATAAATAAATATATTTTTCATATACATAGATGAGAGATGGATAAAATATAAATTTTTCTTAGTCTTGAGTTTTGACCATGGTGGATAGATACATATATTTATTTGGATAAACAAAAAATATAGAATATTAATTATCTTTTTGTTTTGTTTGTTTCTGGAATTAAATTATCTATGTTTGTTGTAATTATTATAACGCATACAAATATTTTTATTAGGTTGAGTAATGTATATACTCATGTCTAGAAGGAAAAATTGTAGATGATGATTATACCTATATATATATATGATATTGATAGAGGTTGCATGTCTTTAATATATATAAATAATTTTGTAATTTAAAAGCTTACTTAAATAATAATACAAAGTTTGCAAAAAAAAGTATAAGTTTCACTATGAATTTTAGCGTAAAACTAACCACCTTATATCCATCATTTGTAAAGATAGATATTGCAATAGTAAATTTGTTATCAATTTCACTAATTTATACATCACTAATATATATATATATATATATATATATAATATTTGATTAATTTTTAAAAATATATTTAATTCAATAGAATTTATAAGTTAACAAATAATAACAATTATTTTTATAGTTAAATTATTAAAATATTAGTTGATAGTTAAGAAAAGAAGTCATGAAAAAAAAAGATTACACATAAAAAAAGAAGCAATAGAAAACAAAAAAAATAGAAATACATGAAAACCTAAAAAAACATTTTTTATGGAAAAGTAAGTTAGAGGAGATAAAATTATGATTATGAAATTTCAAATGACTCGTTTCAAATCTATTTCTTTATAATTTTTATCTCAAATTAAATATTTTATCATGTGTTATAATTTAATATGTACAATATATATTTTATGGTGAATAAAAATTTTGTAACAATGACAAAGAAGCAAAATAAATTAATAAGAATCAAGGAAAAAAAGAATAAAAGATTCTCTCTATCATAAATGAGTATGTTTTGGAGAAAAAAAAATGATATACGAAGTGATTACCCGTTAATATATATAGATTTCGATATATTTAGTAAACTCATTAATATAAATGGGTCAAGCTTGTGTGTGTGTTTTAGCCTATTGGTTGAGTGGTTAATACCCGAGGTCAAAGGTCTCGGATTCGAATCCACCGTGACACGGTCTTTAAATTTATGCATTAAATTGACCCAAAAAAAAGGGTCAAGCTCATTTGACTCGCGACTCATGGGAAAGGTCATTAATATATCTTTAACTATCTCGGTATATTAAGTTAGGAGGTGGACGTATGTAAAAATATTTGAAGATTAGATCGTTGATACTTTTTTTCAGTATAAATGTTATTTTTAAAGACAACTAACATTTCTACAACATAAGCACTTGCAGACATCGTGACATGAGTTTTAGTGTGAAAACAATAATCTAATATGTAGTTTATATCATATTTTTATGGATAAATATCACTTGAAACCATAAACTATATCTGTTTTATCAAAAATATCTCAAAATTTTAGAAATATTTATTAAAATCATCAATAATTAACTTTGTATAAATGTCACATGTCTATTTTTTGATTCCCAAAATCTTGACGTGATTCGTCGGAACTAAGTGGCATTTCCATGTGGTATCGGGTGATGCACGTCAAGATTTTAGTTTTTCCAAAATCGACGTATGACATTTTTGATACAATATTGATAGTTGACGGTTTAAATAGATATTTATGATAGTTCGAAACATTTTTGATGAACGAGTATAGTTTGAAATTTAAATTCATAATACCTATTTTTATTAGATATGTTACAATTTATAATAAATATAAATAAATAAATTGAAATATTACGTAACAAAGTTACTTTATATTTCCTTAAGTCAAAAGAAGGGTTACTTTATATTTGAGTAAACTCGTGAATCATCAAAACTTAGTATTTTCTGCTTAATAGATGAATCAAACTCAAACTTTTTCACATTTTAACTCGACTACGTTAGATTCAAGGAATAAATAAGATGCAAATATGTCCTTCATGTTTATAATGGAGAGCAAAAATACTTTTAAAATAAGTTTAAGTGCAAAAATTATCATTGATGTTAAATAAGCGGTGCAAGAATACTCTTACCGTTAAATAAACCGTGCAAAAATGCCATTCACATTAAATATACGATATAAATAGTTAAAAAGATTAAGTTGTGTTTATTTTTTTTTCAAATATAAAATTGTCACTCAACTATATACACATATGTACAAAATAATTACATATAATTTAATTTGCTATATGTAATATTATAAAATGATAAATTTTAATATATAAAATTTAAATTGACAAATATTTAAAAAAATTATAATTTTATATTATAATATAATATACATAAATTTAATTATAGAATAACTATAAGTATGAAAACATAGTTTAAAATAAAAATTTGTAAAGTTTTTTTTTTGGTCAATTAATACAGAAATTTTAAAGGCTGCGTCACGATGGCCTCGAACCCGAGACCTTTGGCCTCGGACATTAACCACTCTACCACTAGGCCAACACACACACACAAAAGAGAGAGTGAGCAAAAATTTTGTAAAGTTGAAAACTACAGATGTAAATTATTGTGTAAGAAACATATATGAAAGAAATATGATCATAATTAGACCATCACAATTTTTAGGATATTAAATTTCATACTCTTTGTCATTTAACAAAGTCTAGGGTGCATTTGCACTATTTATTTAATATCAAGGATATTTCTGTATTTAAACTTACTTCATGAGTGTTTTTATTCTCCATTATAAATGTTAAGAACATATTTACATCTTATCCATAGATTCAATTGCATGAGTGTTTTTATTCTCCATTATAAATGTTAAGAACATATTTACATCTTATCCATAGATTCAATTGCATTCCTACTCGTGAATGGAGTTGGGTTCAACTCAAATTCGTTGATAAAAGATGATCTTCGATAAAGATTATCCAAATAGTTTCCTAGTATAAATCATGTTATTGGAATCAAATTTAGGTAACCGGTAACCGACCACAGCTCGTGACATATATTGATGGAACAACGTCGTTCGATGCCTTCATATATATATATATATATATATATATATATATATATATATATATATATATATATATATATATATATATAGGATTTGGTTCCCATAGTACTCGGTCCTTAGATAGTATGTAGTATTCAATTCCAAATCCCGTAGTACCCAGTCCTTAGATAGTATGTAGTATTCAATTTAGACCACACATTTTGAATATGTGGCCGCACCACAAGTTTACACGTGACAACTCTTTTTTTTGTTTTTTGTTTTTAATTTTCGCTAGGGGTAAAATGGGAAGAAAACAAATCAGCATTCTTCTTCTTCTCCTTGGTGGCAGCCGAGGGAGTTTGTAATATCCCACCGACCAGTTAGGTCGGGATAAAGGGATATCACGGGTTATGAATGGAATAAGAAAATGACAAGGGAAAACGAAGGAAGATAGTCACACATATAATTTTATATTTATGTTGAAGTAATATAACATATATCTTTTAGAACATCAAACTTATGACGAGATCCTAGCGAACGAACAACTTAAAAGGGAATTAAATTCGAATAAATAGTGAAAGTCAAAATATTGACACAAGAACAGGGTGGTGCAAATGTCATCTCAGATATAGGGGCCTATGCGTTTTTGATTAAGCAACTCGAAAGTGGAAAGTAAACACTTGACACTGTCACTACCCAGGTTTATAGCTTCACGAAGATATTGGAAACTAAACTACCAAGAGTTTTGGATTGCTTGACCAGTCAATGCCCAGGTGCCATAGTCGTCTCGCTCGGCCATGCTAGCTCCTCAACCTGAAAAGATTTGAAAAGAGTTTTGGGCTGAGTACTAGCGTACTCAGTGGGATCGAGTACCCCATTTTAATAAAGAACAGTTCATAAGCAGTTGAGAAAAGTGCATGCTAAACCACATATCATATGGAGGTTTTAAAAGTAAAATAATTTATCCCTATATATGCAAAACATAGTTTTCTTCGAACAGAGCTCGTATCGCGATATACTTCCTTGCTCATCACATCTATGCTATCTACTGGACCATAGGAGGAAACAACGTTCCACTAATGGTCGCCTTCGCCAAGACTAGAGAACTTGGCCAAGTTCACCCAGCCCGGACTTTCGTGTACACTACCTCGGTCAGTACTTAGCTCGAGGCACGATCGTTAACTACTCCCGGCCGAAGCCGTATCGGTTTAACCGCTCCAAGGTCAGCACCAAGCAATGAGCATAAAAACAGCATGCAATTCTCAATTTTAAGTAAACAACTTGGGGCTTAATAACCTGAAATACATTGCAGAAAATAGATCTCATCTGTCACCGGAGTGGTACCAATAGCTCATCATACTCGTACATATCCACTGGTTGTCTTGGATAAACCTTAACCAGTCCTACAAGATAAGTCTAGTCCTTAGGCATGATTATTTCATAATGGTTTCCCAGAATCCATGCCCTAAACTCAAACTTATCTATTCCCAAATTTAGGATCCAGAGTTGAAATATTTGTCGGGTCTTAGTAGTCATATTCTATTTCAGTGCATATCATGATATGAGATATAGTCAAGTAATCATGTAATTACATGTTTTCGGTGAATGCATGCTTCTGTAAGAATATCAGGTTATGTTGGTTCATCATATTTCATACATCCTATTAATGCTCTAACATGCTCGTAACATATCATGTTTGAATGCATCTTTAATGATATGCTAATCATATAAGATATGTTTCAAGTTGGTGACTTTGGATAAATGAAATGTATATCTATAGGGCTTGGTTCAAGATCAAACTTTCCGAATCACAACTAGACATGGTATGGAATATATTTGGTGAATAAATCCAAGTCAAAGTAGGACTCAAAATGGCTCAAACGTCCATCGTAAAAGTCGGACTTGAATAGTTTATTAAAATAGGATTTGGGCTTAGGCAGTTTGACAAGAAAATTCCCTGGAATGCATAAACTTTCAAAATTCACTTGGGGCTTATTAAAATAATCTATGAATGATACCTATCAATTTGAAAAGATATTTGAGTCTAGTTTAATGCAGAAAAAGCCTCACTCAAAGATGTTTAACAGGCTGGAAGATAAAAATACTTTACTACAGTCTATGCCTGCCGAGATAGTATTGAGCAGTTCATTTGTAAATTTCGGAATAATTAGTAAATGTGTATAGAAAAATCTGAAAAATTACAGAGAGCTTCTTGACATTCTAAACTGTGTTTCTGAGAAATTTTAGCATTTTAAAATTTATAAAACTCCAGACGCAACTTAAAGAACGTGAGCATCGAACAGGGGATTTTAACAGCTTTGTGCAGTGAGTTTGAAAAATATAATTAAAATAGTAAAGCATATTGGATTGACTTGAAATTTGATAGATACGTACTAGACATACTGAAATTAAACATAGTTAAATTTGGTAACCATCGGACTAGTAAACAATAGTCAGTTAATTTTATAAACGTACTGTTCGCGCAGCCAACTCCCAGTTTTCATACAAGTTCATAGTTCCTTTAATTTCTTTCATGCATTTCGTCAAACACTTTAGGTGCACATGTTAACACACGAAAATGACGTACTTATATCACTCCAATTCACCACCAAGTTCATAAACTCAGACATGCAATCTATCCCAATCGACATATAATGATCACAAGTCATGAATCTACTCATTAATTTAACATGCAATCACTTTCTAATATAGACCCGACACAATTAAACATATAGACATCTATGTATGTATATGATTCGAAAGCTACTAGCTCAAAGGGGGTATTTTCATTACCTTGAAAGGGATTTAATAAGAACCAAGGATGGTCGATGAAGAAGAAGTGATGCTTAAAGCTTCAAATGTATTGGTCGTCCCCTACACCAAGGAGAGCTTGACATCTACATCCCATTTATCAAGTGGACTGTCTACAAGGGATATTGGAGAGTGAGATTCTTATCTTGAGAGAGGGAGAAAACTGAGTGGAATTTGCACCTCCAATTGGGATTAACTCGTCGGCCTCCTTGTGCCTAGCCGAGAGGAAGTTGACGGGAAAGATGAGAGTGAAAGATGAGGGCAGTAAGAGAAGAGCTCGGAGCTGCTGCTGTTCCAAGTGGTTTAGAGAAGCAATGGAGAGTTACTTGAGAGAAATAGAGTGATAGTAGTGGGAGGGGGTCTGCCGTAGGAAATGTGAGAGGAATAGATGGAGTTTGGAATAGTCTAACTATTAGACTAGCTGAAAGGATGATATAGGGGGTGGCAGGTGTCACCACTTTGGGGCTAACACACACAATTCTACACTACACACACATGCTACACGACACCTACACAAACACATGCACCAACACACACAATATTTTGTGCACACTAACACACGCACAATCAAATCACATATACATTCACATGTAATTATATATATATATATATAGATAGAAAAAGATACACATTATACACATTGGCACACACCTACTCAATTAATATTATGTATATATGTATTTAGTTATTTAAGTAGGCTATATAATTAATTAAATTATCATTTAATATTTGACATAGACATAGTGCAAGTTGTAGCATGTAATTTACATATGGAGCTTCTAATCATTTTCTTAGAAGCATATATGCATATATTTATTTTAGAGCGCGGACGTTATATAGCCATCCAAGTTAAGGAATATCAAATTATAGCCACGAACATAAAAATATCAAATTATAGCCAAGTCGTTGGCCCTATTGGGACTATTATCACCAAATAGTACCAATAGGACCAACAAAATATTCCTTAACTTGGATGACTATATATATGTATTTCCACTTTATTTTATTTAGATATTTAATTATCAAGAACTAACTTATCCATACACCTAAAATGCAATATGTTAGTAGTTTAAATAATAAGAATCAAATTTGCAAACACACTAGGTGCTCAATTATATTATCACCATCTTCTTATTTAACAGGTACTAGCTTCCTGCAGTTATAGATACTTAATATCGAGACTAGTAATTCAAAATTCTTCACACACCATGATATGCATGCCAATGAGAAAAGATTTCGAGTTTTTAATTGGTTTTAAAAGGAAAGATTTTTTTCGAGAAAAACATAGTTTATTATTAGCATATTTCATTAAGATTCATTACTAGCAGGCAGCTCTCCGGGATATTACAGTGTTGGCACTGACGGACAGCAGTGGCAACATACACGAACAACAACAAACAACAGATTTTGAAAGAAAGAAAAGAAGAAAAAAATTGAGAACAAAATTGATGGATTTTGAGAAAAAATAGAAGATGAATTTGATAGAGGATTGAAGAACCGAGAGATAGTGGCTATGACGGTGGTTCACAGTAAAATTCACTAGTAATCAGGGAAAGAGATGATGATATTGACTGAGAATGATGGATGAAAGATTTGATATCGAAAATAATAAAACTACATTTAACAAAACATAAAATTGTATGTCGGCACAAAACACAAACATGTATTTAACAAAACACGTTAATACATTTAATAAAATATGTTTATGAATTTAAAAAAACCTAAAAATGTATCGTTGGCTAACGTAAAAATGCATTGTCGTCCAGCACGCGCTTCCAACCTACATGTATTATTGTGTTCAACTGCATACATTTTTGTATCCACTTAAATGCATAAATCAATTCAACTAAATGCATGGTTTGTTTTTCTCAATCACATAACAAATCAAATTATTAATCTACTCTTATTGTAGCGAAATCAACGAAATTAAGTTTACAGAATCCGAAAAATTACACCATAGGATCTATGAGATGAGTTGATGAGATTGAGTACTACATACTACCCCAAGTTCGGATACTACTTGATCCCTTATATATATATATATATATCTATATATATGAAGTATGTTCAAATAAAAATCTTATTTAAAATGAGAATTTGATAATCATTTTCAGCCATTAGAGTGAGATTCAAATAAGAATTATTTTTAATTTGAAAACTAAGAATCACAAAAATTAGCTATGAACAAAATGAATTCGCTAGTCGCTACAAAGTTAATACATCCGCTGAGAAAGTTAATGAATCCAAATAATTCAGAATTTTCACACATGTTCGAATCCCATGAGGAGCGAGAATTCTATTTTTTTGGATTCAGTAACTTTCCCAACGGATTTAGTCACCTTGTCTTGTCCCCATCTCTTCAATCTCAGCAATTGGAGTTTTGATTTCTGGAGAAGGGTCCGATATTTTAGATTGTTATATCATCTGTGTTTCTTTGTTTTTTCATGCATTATTACGTTTTTCTTTTGGTCTCCATAGTCTTGCCTGTTCTGTTTTCTGGGGGGAATGCTGCTGTTGAATTTCTTGTGTGTAATTTCATGATATTGGTGAGGGAATTTGAAGAAAGGAAATTGCATATTTCTGTCGTTGAGGAGAAGAATCACGTGATTTATTTATTTGTTCATAAACTCTTGGTTGCTGGAAACTTCATTCAATTCTCAAAAACTAATCTTTTATGTTTATATAGCACCAACTGTGCTTGTATGTGTGCTGTTTTTTTTTCTTTGTTTGTTTCTTTTGTCCCTTCATTTTTCTAATATATGTTATGTGATAGTATAAATATCCTTTACCTGTTGAATTTAAAACAGTTGCATTCAACATTGTGAGCTCTTGAATCATGGAACAAGAAACTAATGTTGATCAATGTATTCTGTGAGCTAATATCTATATTATTAGCCAATTTTCACTTCAATCCTTAAATTTTTGTTATATCGCTTTCATTTTCATCTTTATATTAGAAGGCGGGAACTTATTCATCCAATATGAAAAATAATCAGTAATTATAGTAATGGTACTCTCTTGGTTGGAAATTTGATTGTTATCCTCATTGAGTGAATAACACAAATGCTCTCTGCCCTGTTTGCCTTACTTTTCTCGTTGCACATCTTGCCTGAGTACTTCAAATGCAGTGTATTTTCCGACATATGTTCGAGTTATGAATCTGATGAGATCAACATAGTTTGTCTGAAAAGTGTGTGTTGGTCTTGGTGTTCTACTTGTAGACTCTCTGAAAAAAAGGTTAATTTTGTGATCAATTTTGGGGACATAGTTGATGGATACTGCCCCAGAGATCAATCTCTAGCTGCTGTCAAGAATATCGTCAATGAATTCAGCCTCTTCAGTGGCCCTATATATCACATGATTGGCGACCACTATCTATACAATCTCCCCCTCGAAACATTGCTACCTATGCTCAACATCCCTACACGCGATCTTCATGCCTATTATGATTTCTCTCTGGTGCCATAAAACAGATTTGTAGTCCTTGATGGCTATGATATCAGTGTCGTTGGCTGGCCTGAGGATCATCCGAAAACAGTGAAGCCACTCGACTTTCTTTGGGGGAGAAATCCGAATTCGGACAAGAGTAGTCCAAATGGACTTCTTGGAAGGGACATGAGGTTCCTAATGTTCAATGGGGCAATAGTGAAAAAGCAGCTCGAGTGGTTGGATGGATTCCTTCAAGATGCGACAAGCTCGAATCAGAAGGTGGCGATATGCTGCCATCTGCCTTTGGATCCCAACGCCTCGTCTAATGAGGTGTTTCTGTGGAACTACAACGAGGTGATTGACTTGATACACCGGTATGATTGTGTGAAGGTTTGCCTTGCAGGGCATGTTCATAAGGGGGATCACTCGGTCGACTCGTATGGGGTTCACCCGGATTCTTGAGGCCGCGTTGGAGTGCCTCCGGGTACCAATGCTTTCGGGTACATTGATCTATACCGGAATGGTTTGCTGCTGTGCCGTACGGATAGGTTGAAGACTCAGGAAATGGTTTACCGTCACTAGTAGATCACGTACACCAATGTTTTTTTGTCTTAGGTTGTCTTCTTGAGGGAGTAGTGATAGATCCATGTAGATGTACATGATTCTTGATTTTCTTCTTGAATAGTGTTGTTGATAGTCTTTACTTGGCCATTTCTAAATTTTGTCTTGGCGCACACAGTGGCGGAGCCAAGGCCCGGACATAGGGGGGGCAAAATATTTAAGAACTCAAAAATATATTAGACAATAGTTATATCATAAAATATTTTTACAGTAATTCCCTACGATTACATATATTCTGAAAGCGTTGTAATATTTTTACAGTAATTCCTTATGATTCCCTATTTTGCCCCTATTTTTTAAAAAAATGGTGGGGCAACTTTTGATAAAATTATAATATTTTCTAATACTAAGGTATTAATAGAAAATTTTGAGGTGGGGCAATTGCCCCTCCATCACAAGCTGTGGCTCCGCCACTGGGTGCACATTTTGAAGCTTAACCTTTTTTCATTTTGTGGTTTATACTAATGGAGGGGGCCTAGAGGCTATTGATTTCTTGTATTTGAGTGTTGATAAACTTGAAATTTGATTGATATTTCTGCCAATGATTTGAGTAGTGTTCATGCATGATATGCTTGTTTCTGATGATTTAGACAACAATATACGGTCAACTGTGCCGTCCCTATGGGGCGTAGAAAGCGATCGTCTGCGCCCATCATTTTAGGGGACCCAAAATTTTATATATTCTTTTATATTAATATAAATATTTCTTAAAAAAATAAAATATTCAATGTCCCAAAATTTTGTTATAAACTTTTGGGGGCCCAAATTTTGTAAAAAAAATAATTCTTTTATAAATGATATATTATGTATCTTTTTAGATATATTCAATTGTATCTCCATAGTGGAAAAATGACCCGTTTTTGTTGTTTCGCCCAGGACCCAATATTTGTCAAGACCGACCTTGCGGTCAACTAGCACGATTATTGTATTAAAGCTTTATAAATAGACACATGATTTCCAAGTAAAGTAAAAAGAGGAAAAAAGGGAGCTAATGTGCCTCAATTTCATCAATCAGAACATATTTTATTTCATCTTGTCTCGTCCTTGTCTGTGAACCATGTGCAAGCGTTACTCATGGCCGTGCTTTGGTAGTTCGACTTAGAAGATTCTGGTCGTGAGATTGTCCATTCCACCAATGTAAGGTGAAGATAATACTCCAGGTAGATCGACCTAGAAAATTTTGATCGAAATTTAGTCTCGAGTTAGAAGATTTTGGTCTTGATTGAAATTCAGACTCGAAATCGTACACCCTGCCGATTAGGTCGGACCTACGTGGCGCTCCCTATCTTATACACTTGCGTGTTCTAATATTCCATCTATACCAATACATCATCCATGATGCTACGTGGAGTATCAAACATGCATCTTATAGTTGACTTGTATATTCTATTTGTTTTGTTTTAATTCGAGTCTCTATCTTGCCGTTGCCTTGCATATTCTAATTCTCGATCGATTCACATGATCCTTGATTCACAAGAATATTTTGTGTCAAAGGAACTTTTGATCCCAAAAAATTTACAAAGAAAGAGCTAGTTTCTCACGAAAAACACACGAGATTCACTTAAATCCCCACACCATATAAATAGGGCTATAGTTTGTTATATTTCCTCCATCTTTTATATTCGTTCATTTAATTCAATTTTGGTTCTTTCACAAACAATGCTCACTTTTTTTAAAACATCAACTTTACATTTTTACCCTAAATTTATTCAATTATTTACAAAAAACCCACAAATAACTCGTTTTTTTATACCTACTATCCATTAATATATTCATTTATTATTTATATGACATACCTTTTAATCTCACTATCTATTAATATATTTATTATTATCTCAACTCACTTTACACTAATTACAATTTATTAAAGCATGTGTCATCACCAAAATCAATGAACGAAAATGGTGGAAAGAGGGAGTATTTTTTTTTGTCAATTAAATAAAAAAATTTAAAGGTCGTGTCGAGGTGAACTCGAAACCCCAAACTTTGATCTCGGACATCAATCACTCTACCATTAGACCAACACACGCACATACAATTTGTTATATTGATGAGTCTTCATGTCTTATGGTGGAAGATTCAATGTTCTCAGTGCGGGTGGTGCTCACGATCGTTGGACAATAATGTTTAGCGTTATTTTTAATTGATTTGAACAACATTGTCATATACCAAATTGTATAACGACAACTCAGAACATGTATGATAATATTGTTCAAATAAAATAACAATAGCACATACGACATGGGGCCATATATCCATATCTAATTTACCTGTCTTCTGGTAAAGAAAGCATTAAACAGAACTTATCTGTCAGTGGTTGACTTGTGCAAATTGTCATTCTCATTATCATTGACTTTTGGAAATTGCTATGTTGCTTCCTATTTTCAAGGGTGTACGGCGAATATAGTCATATATGTCCCACATAAAGAAAAAGAAGGTAACGAAAGAAGTGTGAGCAACGAATTTTTCTTAAAACAATTTAGGCTGACGATTTTAGCAAATCGAGATTGAATATTAGTTAAAATACTATGTTGTGTACTCTTATTTGGACCTAATTTATGAATGATCTGAATATGTTTGGAAATTAGTCAAGCTCAAAAGATAAAATAAAATAGTCAAACTAGAATTTTATGCTTTAAGTCGGTTCACGAGCACGAACATAAGCTCAAATCCTCTATTGTCTTTTTATTTTTCAATTTCATATGATTAATAGACTTATTTTCATCTGATTTACTTAACTAGTTAGAGCTCAAACTCAATTGTTAATTATAAATCTAATTAGCCAAACTCAAATATGCTACAATCTAGCTCGACTCAACCGTTACAGCCTAGGCCTAGGGTTGGTGTAACCTAACACAATTTGATGACTGAACTCTATGAAATTTCAACTCCATCTATCCCAGATCAAATGAAGTTTTATCAAGCAAAATAATAAACTAAACCTAAAACCGAAGAAGACAGAAGCCAAAAATTTATAGGCCGGTCAAGCCTCATTATAATCTTTCTGACGAAAATTCAATAAAAAGCACCGGTAGAGCAAAAAGCACTTCCATCTATGATCTACCCTCCCAACAAGAAAGTCTAAGACAAGATCTCAAAGCATGAGATTGGAATTTGGAAAAGAGAAAAATACAGAAAAATAAAGATACATTTCTTCAACATCTGAGATTACACAAAATCACCCCCCCCTTTTATCGCCACATTATACAAATAAAAACCCAACTATTAAAAAATTAAAATAAATAAAATCACTTGGCGGCCAACGCCTTGGACTTCCTCTTCTCCATGAAGAAGAAGCCAAAGAGAGACACAATCGAGAAGGCAGAGAAGCAAGCCGACGCGATGTCGAGCGACACGTGGCGGCCCGTGACCGCCTCGACCTCGAACAGATTGGCGGCCTTCTGAGCATCGGTTGTCTGGCCGTAGCCGACCTCTTCGCCTGCGGCGTTGAACACATAAGCCCTAACGAAATACGTGGCAGTCGGCACGTCTCTTTTCACCGTGTAGGTGACGGTGTTGTTGGAGGTGCTGTACGGCCTGTCGACGATCGTGTGTTGGCACGTCTTGTCCTTCTTCAAGATGTCGACGGTTTTCCTCCAGCCCCGGTCCTTCTGGCTGATCGGGGCGTAGCAGAGCTCCACCTTCACCGTCTTGTAGGTTGAGTCTGTCGCCGCGGGGAAGGTCGTGTTGAGGGACCACGTCACGGTTATCTCATCTTCTCCAGCTTTAAGAACTGTATGATAATTTAGATGTGGTCCGTGATTGAATGGTTACGAGTTTGAATTTAAAGTTAGTAAAATTGGAGTAGCAAAGTTATACATTTGATTTTCACTAATATCTTTTAAATTTAATGCACCTATAGAAGGAATTCCACTAGAGCATTTTTTTTTCTACCCCTAGCCTTTTTCAGCCTCATTCAATCATAAATTGCCCATTGAGGCTTCTTCATTAGCCATATGGGCAATTTGTGAATGAATGATCGAGTTTAAATTTCACCAACACCGTTTAGATCAAAAGTACTCACATAAAGAATACTACACGAACATCTTGAGAGAGAAATCACTAATAAAGTTGGGCCTTTTGGGTGGACACTGAGCATGGCCTAATTGAGAGGGTACGTGATTCATGAATCATGATTATATATAAGATATAATTATATGTTTGAATCTCAATAAAATGTTTTAAATCGAATGCACCTATGATAAGAATTTCATTAGAGCATTTGACCAAATTTGTGGAGGTTTCTTAAGAAGCCCCTTGAAGAGGCCTAATTGAGCGGACGATTTGTGACTGAATGATCGAGTTAAATCTTTTATATCGATTGCACTCATAAAGAATACCACAGAAAATCTATATATATATATATATATATATCGGATGTACCTTGGCCAGATTGAGGTGAAGCAGTGACATCAAGAGTTCTCTGGAGAGAAGAGAAGGTAACACCATAGCAAGTGGCCGCCAAGCACGAAATCAAGATCGATGCAACGAGAAATCCATTAATCGCCATTTTCCTGCCTTTTTTTCTTCAAAAGAAAAAGATTTTCAGAAAAGGTTGAAAGCTGATTATGAGAAGTTGCAGATGAGATAAAAGCTAAGCAATAAATTGCTTTATATAGAGGGAAAAGGCTAGGATATATCTTTCACCTTTAAATCCGACTTAACCCAAAAAAAGTCAAACACAATAATCCAGCTGATTTTTGAGGAGTTAGTGATAGTGATTAACAAAGAATTAATGCAGAAAATATGGCTGATAATGATGTTTTGATTTGTTTAATTGTGAAAGTGGCCCAAAGGTGTATTGAAGAGATATATGCGTGTGACTGTGTTTTCTATGTGTTTTCTGTGTGTGGTTGACTTGTCTTATTATTACATTCTTGTATGATTGGATATGAACTGGAGCTGTTTGAGATACTTGCTCAAGAATCATGATATTCATTTTGTATTTTTTGTAGTTGATTCTATCTAAACATTTATCTCCTCAACCGGAAAAGGGATGATGAACAAATTAATTTATTTAAAGAACTCAGATATGCTTGCAAAAGTTGAAGTTGGTGTGCGATGTGTTTTTATTCGTCTATCAATCTTGTAAATGTGTCCAGTCAAATAAATACATTCTAGGTTTGAAATAATGCATGAACTTTACATGGGTTTTTGTGAGTAAATGAAAAATATGAATTTAACCACATGTAGCATGTATGATACTATTTTGAAATAGGTAATTATTTCTCTCACAATCATACATGACTTTAAAGCAAATAATAAAAGAAGAGAACATTTCGATGTGTTCGAATGCAAGATAAATCAATTATGATTAGATCCTATTTGGAACTTTATTAATAATTAGTTGATAACTAATTAAAACTTAAAATATAATTATGGACAGACACACATGAATTTTTGTCGAAAATAAAACTTGTCTGATTAAATCAAAAAAGAAAAGGAAAAAAAAAGGATGTATATACCTTTTCCATAGAAAAAAATTGATAATATATATTTGAAAAGTAAGAAACAAAGGGGCTAGATTATGAAAGCAAAAGCCAAGTGAGAAGCTGAAGCTCGGCTCCCTTCACTTTGGAATGCCTGAATATAATTCATGTAAACTTGTCCGTTCATATTTGTCAAACTCCCCCTCTCAGTCTCTCTCATCAATTAGAAAATTGATGGGTCCAGTAGGATGGGTCCAATAGCTAATAAATTTTATTGTATTCTGCAAAATAATAATCTAATAACAAGTTGCTAGATTTCAAAGGCAGAAAGTCGTGTATCAAAAGAAAAGGCAGAAAGTCGGACTTAATAAATTTTAATGATTATAATGTGTGTAAATACCACTTTTTACCCTTATATTTCAAGGTTTTGATTGGGATATTTATAATTCAGATATTCATACTACCTTTTTCTTAAATTTACCTTCTGTAAAAAATTTCAGCAGCTAGAATTGACTAATTAGCACTATGAAAATCCACATCGATAAGGATGTGGATAATTGGTGTATCATTTTCACCAAAAATAAATCTGACACTCGGTCAGTGTGTCCATACTGCACAGATAGCAGTAAGAAGAATCTAACATTCGGTGAGTACACCCAAACTGCACAGAACGCAGTAAGCAAAATCCTCTCAAAGGATTGACGAGAATTTCTCCAATTTTCCACTTGTAAAATAAGCTTGGCAAGTGACTTAAATATAAAAACTCAAAAGTAACAAATAAGAAATGTATCCAGATGTTTGATTGTAACAAATATGATGAAGGTATCCCGGTTCCAATTAATTCCACTCTAGCTTAGACAAATCCGATCATCGATGCAAATATAACTTCAATTCATGCAAACAAACCAGTTATGATCACCGAAGACGCTTCTGACGCAATCTTATCTCTCCTTAATTTATCGGTAATTAGGAAGACGCTTCACTAACTACTTCTCTAATCGACTGACAACCGTAAGAGACACTCTATAGATTTAATGAGCCGACAACTTTAAGAACTAGAGAAACCCGATTCAAAACCGATAAACTCTGACGCATGATTATCGAATTAAGACTGTTAAACTCTTGACTCTGGTGAATCACTTTACCACTAATCAAATCTAAACCATAATTACGGATGACCGATTCAATTGGCTACTAATTAACTCCGAACTACTAAATATTCGCGACTACCTAGCAGAGACAAAATAATTAACAACAATAAACACAGAGAATAACAGATGCTTGCATAAAATCAAAGGATAAAAACCAATTAGATCTCACGGAAAGGGTCACACTAGAGCTTTCTTAATCTTCCCCGGAATGAAAGAGATTAGCTAGAACTCATGAATGAATTCAAGCTAATAATAATAATGATAATAATGAACGAACGAAAACAATAATATGAATGAAAATGAACTTTCAATTAGAAAACCACAAACTGAAAATTGTAATCCTACGTGAGAATGAGAGAGTAAGGATCCATCAAATAGATAAAAGCTAATCTTCTTTCAAAACAAATCTAATCTAATCAAATATAATCTAATCTCCTATTAAAAAGGGAAACCTATTCGAATATAATAAGGAAACTATAAGATAATTCAAAATAATAACTAAAGAAGCCCAAATCAATATTTCGTGCCTATTACATAATTAAACTGCTTGATATCACAAAGCCTTCAAAATCCACTTAATTCACGTCATTATCGTCGGTCCAAATAAAATTATGCAAGATGAGTAGAGGTGGCAAAGTAATGATCGCCCACCCACCCTGTGCTCGTCGGGCTTTTTAATTTTTTGGCCAGTTCAAATTTTCTGCCTAAAATATGAAGCCCAAACCAACCCGGACGGGCTTTCGGCCATGGTTTTTTTAGATAATTTTTAATTTTTAATATATAAAATTAATATTTTAAATTAAAAATAATTATTTAATTAAGATCTCATAACTCCTTAACTTAAATAAAGAATCAGTGATGAGAATATTTTGAGCTTACTTATTCTTATGATAATGCTTCTTGTCTATCTTGACATATTATTATTCATGCGATGATATTGTAATGCAGTATGATTTTAATTCTTTAATTTAAGGAGAAAAAATTAGTAATTACAAATCAAAGATAAATGATATTATTAAATGTCAATCCGACTTATACTCATAAAATAATAGAATAAAATAAATTAATTATAAGGTATATATTTAAGATCAATGATTCAAAATAGATTTTACATACTATAAGATCATTAATCATCAATGTATATATTTTGGAGATCATTTATCTTAGAAATTATTTTGAATGATTTATGAGGTTATTATTTTTCCGAATTTATTTTCCGACTAATATGTGAATTAGTAAGAAAATTGTTACTATAAAAATAAATAGTTATATAAAATATAATTAATATTATTAAAAATATAGATATGTATATTAAATAATATTATAAATATATATATTTAATAAAAATCAAGGACTTTTTAGCCCAAAACCCCGGCTTTTTGGCCCAAAGCCCAGTAGGTCTGGTTTTTTCGGTGGGCTTTTAGGCCCGGTTTTTCGGCCTTTAATTTTGAAGCCCAATCGGTTTAAACCCCGGCACCCCAAGAGCTTTTCGAAGGGCTCATTTTGCCGGCTCTAAGTATGAGCATACTGAATTCTACTTAGCTGAACAGCTAGCAGAAAGGAAGGTGGCTTCCCGGTCAGAAGAAAGAAAAGAAGGCGCAGGCAAGAAGCATCGCAGGAAAGGTCGATTTTTAGACAACAACTTTACTTTAGATATTTCAAAACTCTTCCAATTTGATGTTAATTCTTCCATATTGATGACAAACCCTATAATAAACCATGAAATCATAAATTATCAATATAAGCACAATTAAATCCCTACTTGAAGCCAAAATATACAAATAATTATCCATAATATGTGCGCAAAATACGCCCAATCAATAATTCATATTTAATACTTAAGTTAAAAATATGACTTTTTATACGATTATTCTGGTGTTTTCACATAAATATCTGAACATATGGATAATTATAAAATGGTACCTATACTATAACCTTTTCATTTAAATATACTGTAACTGTATGCAATTATTTATGGTAATTGAAAGCTAACTTGATAAGCCAAAAATTCATGTGGATAACCACATGGAAAATATAGATAAAAATAGAAAAATTATGTGACAAATACGACATGGTAAATATGATTGGTATAGAATTAAACAAAAAAACATAAAAAAAATTTAAATATGTTATTTATGCTCACAATTCTCAAATATTCTTCAAGTAAACCTTATCCCATTTACAAACTGAGTTGAAGAAGATAACTAATATTTAATACATTTATCTCTTCTTACACAACACACAGTTAGGGATGGCAATGGGCCGAATCTGAATCGGATCTGGCTAGGTCCAGATCTAGATCCGATTTTTTTGGCTTTGATCCGGATCCGGTCCAGATTCATTGGGTCCAAAAAAATTAAATCCAGATTCATAAGATCCACAGGGTTCAGGGTCTAGACCCGGATCCATATGTTTTCGCTTCTAAAATAAATTCTAATCAACTATAATTTACAGTAACACCATAATAATCTAAATGCATAATAATACTATAATAATTATTTAGAATTTCTACAATTATCACTATATTGGAAGACGTTAGTTACAGATTTACTATAAAGTAGGAAGCAACAAACAACTCGATCGTCGGTTGGTGTAAGTAATTGACACCGTGAATACCGATAGATACATAATTGAGAGTATTTGAAATGAAATTTGGAACTATTTGTTTTGGAATAATTTGGAAAAGAAAATTGAAGAGTTTTAAGTTGGGGTTATGTATTTAATTATAATAAAATAATATATATATATATATATATAACTAAATGAATTTTGGATGGAAATTGGGAATGACTATAGACGCATGAATAGAAATTATTTAGGTTAACTAATTTAATTATAATATATATATATATATATATATATATATATATAATTGACGGTCCACGGCCGGATCCGACCGGATCGAGTCTTAAAACCTAAACCCGATCCGATCCAAAATATTGATATATGTTCCGCATCCGTCGGATCCAGATTTTTGAGGATCCGATCCTTAAATGGATTCGATCCACGGATCCGACCGGTCCTGATCCGCTGCCATCCCTACACACATCATATCAATATAGTAGAGTTTGTTTGAAGAATATTTGGGGATTGTAAAGGGTATTTGGTGAATTTTATGTTCGTGCAAAGATTTGACAAAATAAGTTTCATAAATGCCTTTTAATTTGTAAAAATAAGATCCAATAACTTATAAGTTCCCCTAAAAATAAGTTGGTCAACCCTAACTTATTTTTTCATAAACTTATAAGCAATCATGAATTTACCAAAATAATCTTATTGTAGTTCGTTACTTCCTACACATATACTATCAACTTCACATCTCGTCAATTTTGTCTCTTTAACTATGATTTTTTCTCTCTAACTCACTATTCTTTCTCTAGCTTATAAGATCAATTATCCAAACACTTTAACAAATTATAAGCTCTTGAGACATTCCCTCTTATAAGCTCTTAGAGCATCTTATAAGCTCTTGGAGCTTGTAAGGTTTCTAAAATAAGCTTAGCCAAACACCCCCTAAGTGTGGATTATATTAGGTTTCTTTCAGCTTAATTTTTTAACTCATAAAACGATTATACGACATCATTTTTGCTACATATATATTTTTCTAAAATTATTTTCCATGTCTTTATCCATGTAAACCTCCAACTTATTGAGATAGCTCTTAGCTGCCAGAAAACATTATAAATGTTACATTTTGGTATATTATTAAATTTCGTTCACCTTAATTTTTTAACTCCAAAACGATCGTACGATACCGTTTTCTGCTACATAATTCTTTAAAAAAAAAATTACATGTCTTTAACCATGTAAACCTCCAACTCATTGAGATTGCTCTTAGCTACCAGAAAACATTATAAATGTTACATTTTTTTTAGGTTAATTTACTGTAAATCCATAAACTATTAGTGAATCTCAGTTTTTCTCTTTATCTAAAAAATTAGTGAATAATCCATGAATTTTGATAATTTTCAAAATTTGTCCAAATCTAAGATTTCGGCCAAACCGAAGGTGACGTGACATTGAATTTTTAGACGTGGAGTAAGAATTTCTAAATATTGGGGTAGGCTTTCTAAAAATTCTGGTGACATGTCAGTTTTGACTTGGTCATTGGGGGAAATTTGAAAAATTATCAAAGTTATGTATCTATTCACCAATTTTATAAAATATGAAAAAAAACCAAAATTCAATAATAATTTATAAATTTACAGTCAATTAACTCCTTCTATAGGAGTGACAATAATTATCCACAGTGGGATAATTATGTGAAAACACTGAAAGAATACTGTTAAAATTATATTTTTTTCCTTTTAAACTAGTAAAGAAAATGTATATCGTCATCCACATGAATTTACAATGTATTAAGTCAACTCTTAGTAAAAAATTGTACCATAAAAGCAAAAGAGAGTGTCATTTTTTGGGTAAATAAATTAATAGCTAAAATAAATAAGTACAAATACTAGTATATGTATTCTAGAGAGAAGAGAACAATTCTAGCTAGTATGAGCGAGAGTTATCCTCTTATGACCTCCTTAAAACATTGTAAGTAAAATATCTCTCACAGATAAAAAGAGTATCATAGAAAACTTCAAATTCTCGTGGAGAAGTAAAGAAAACAGTTGTATTCTACCAAAAAAACAACCCTAACTAAGATAGTGATGTACAACTTCAACTAGATGAACATATAACATCTAGAAAGTTGTAAGCTCGATCTCTCGTACAAGCACTAGCATCAAACTACTTGTTGGATAACATTTGAATCTCTGTTATTCCAACCTCATCCACCTGATGGCGCTACTATGTATCAATGTGCAAACTAATGTTATTGCTGGCCCATGCATTCAGGGGCCTATTGAGATTCATGGGCTTGTTTTTTGAGCTAATTCATGGCCTCTTTTGCCGTACACATTATGACAACTATCACCACCGCCGCACAATTCCCTCTAAATGTGACTCGAACCTAATTTTCACGTCACTACATTTCATCTCATTTCCTGTTTAGTTACAGCAAGTAGCTCTGCAAGTTTATGGTGGTAGAATCGGTTTTATTCAAGTCTTACCGACACCTCCCATACCGATGATTGACTTAATGCCTTGAGAGTTCGATTTATTGGTCGCAGATCTTGGATTTGTCTCATGTTCACTATCTTGGTCAAATTTGGGCTGAATTGGTTCATCATTTAATGATTTGATTGAAAATCTAGGATTTGACTCACATTAAACTATCTTGATCAAAATTTATGTTGGAGATAGGGGTGAGCAAAATACCCGAAAACCGAATAACCGAACCGAATCGAACCGAAAAATCAAATTTGGTTCGGTTAGTTCGGTTAATTCGGTTAAAACCGAATTAAAATTTGGTAATTCGGTTTTCGGTCGGTTTGGAATTTTTTTAACCGAAAACCGAATTTTATATATATATATATATATATATATATTATTTATTTATTTAGAATTATAATTTTAATATATCATCTTTAATCCTATTCATTTCTCTCTCTCCTTATTATATCAATATATAATATTTATAAAATATAATATTATTTATTTATTATATAATACTATCAATTATTTTATTTTATTTTGCAAAATATTTGTATATATATAACATATAGAAATGTTTTTATATATAAATATCAATATATAATATTATTTATAAATTCATTTGAAAAAAATTTGCTAAAATAAACAATTTTATATATATAATATCAATATATAATATTATTTATTTATTCACTTGGAAAAAATATTTATTTGCTAAAAATTCGGTTTAATCGAAATAACCAAATATATTTCGGTTATTTTGTTCGATACATCGAATAAAATTCGATTCGGTTCGGTTATTTTTTGAAAAATTGGTTAATCGGTTCGGTTATTTTTTCGTCCAAACCGACCGAATAACCGAATACTCACCCCTAGTTGGAGATCTATAATCAAATTTGTGTGGTAAATTTTTTCGTATTTTCGAATGGGATTTTTAAGTCCAGTTTGGAGCTGTATAGGGATATCAATGGGTGTGTTTTACCGGATCGATCCGGAACCGTTCAAAACCTATTAAATTTTAAAGTAGCGGTTTTGATTCTGGTTTCGGTTTCAGACCCGCTTTAGACCCGGACTATTTAGATCCATAGTTTGATGGTCTGGTCCGGATCTGGTTCCAGAACCAAATCCAATATTTATTTATTGGTTCTGATCCGAGTAAAACCCGTTTATTAACAAGTCTAAGTTTAAATAAACTTGTCAATGTGCTAGTTTTATCCATATCGATTCAGAATCATTCATAACCCATTAAATTATAAAGTAACGGTTTCGATTCCAGTTCTAATTCTTGTCCGGTTCTGGTTTCAGACCCGCTCAGATCCAGACCGTTTAAGACCCATAGTTGATGATCTGGGTTCGGTCCGGATCCAATGTCTAATGGGTCGGTTCCACAACCAGAATCATTACTTATTTATTGATTTTGATCCGAAAAAAATCCACCCATTAATATCCCTAGAGTTGTATATTGACCGATCAGAGCTTGAGATATTTCTGTACAACAATGATAAGGAAAATCATTGGTTGGGATTTTTCCGCTTTTGTGTAAATAGTTTATTTTTGCCACTTTTGTTTCTTAATTATTAACCTCGGCGAATTAATTTCAAATAAACTTTTGTATGCTTATTTTGCACCATCGTTGCCTTGACATCTTGTAAATGTTAACCTGATACCTACAAATTAATAAATTCAATCATGACTTTAGGGTTGGGCAAATTGGAAAATTTAACTGGTCTACTTTCTTTGATTTTGATGTTCAATTAACTATTTTTTTCATTTACGATATTATTTGTTCACTCAACCATTTTTTGCTATTTAAATTACATTCAAAACATTATAAACAAATAGTTAATTGTTAAAATGAACTTCTTATTAACGATTCATTCCCCACCACCAGTCCAACACGTCCCCATCTTGCCTTGATCAATTTATTACTCTTTTCAGTTTCTGTTGTATTATTTTCAGAAACTACTTTTCCTAACATTTTTTTCATCATATTAGACCTCATTATTTAAACGTATTAATTTTCGCACTGTTGTACATTTGATGGCTATGACTAGGGGTGTCCACGAACCGAACTGAATCGAAAAAACCGACCGATTGTTTCGATCGGTTCGGTTCGGTTTTTGAAAATATCGGTTTTCGGTTCAGTTCAAATTTTTAATTAAAATCAGTTTTCGGTTCGGTTTTGGTTTTATATTTTAGTTGGTCGCGAACCGAACCGAACCGAAAATATTATTTTATATAATAATTAATTAATATTTTAATTAAATAATTAGGATTAAACTATGTTTATTTAAAATATATATATATATATATATATATATATATATATATAAAATATGTTTCGATCGGTTTTGATCCGAATCAAATCGATCGGTTTTCGGTTCGGTCTTATCCGTCCAAACTATAAATCGATCGGTTCAAAAATATTTTTGGTTTTAAAACTTGTCGATCGGTCGAACCGACCGATCGATGTACACACTTAGCTACGACATTCTGATATATAAACGAAAATCAATTTAAAAAAGATCATTTATGAAAATAAAAACTTATTTATGATGTTTCTGTTCGAGCCCTTTTGTCGTTGGGCCTAGTGTACTTTATGACTTTTGCGACCCAAGCTGACGATATCTCCAGACCCAAATCCAATGAATTTGAATTTTTACATGGAATTAGACTCGCCCAAAATCCCATAATTGAAACAAGAAGTTTTACAAGTTAAAATTATTATCATTCCACTCACCCAATGAAATAAGATTACGAGGCTATATATCGAAAGTAGCAGTTGCTGATTTTCATAAATTCAGAAAAGAAAAGAATATGATTTTACGTTTCAGTTATAAGCATATCTGTTTATAGCTTGTACATGTGTTAATATTAATCTAAAATGTAATTAAATAAGTTATTGGTTTATATTTAAACGCAACGAAAAGAATTTTGTTTTGCGCAGTTGCACTCTTGTTCGTTAATGTCTAAATACAAAAAAATAAATAGAGATATATTTAAAAGAAAGAAAATCATAAATTCAGGTTTTATATATTTTTCATTTTTCTGTGAGTAAAATATTAGAACAATGCAAAATTAAATGCTCTGACTAGTATTATTCTAGTATAGTTTTTTTAGAACTGTATAAACATAACGCGCCAAAGGAAATAGTCCAATAAATTGTCATGAGAGATGAATCCATGAAATTGGAATTTGAAAAATTGTACATAATAAACTTGAATATCTAATATAATATCACTCTTTTTCGTTTCTTTTCTTTTTGAAGGGAAATACATTAGATTAATTAAGAGGAATAAGAAAATACAATATTCTATAACTAATAATTTACAAAGGGGGACCGAACCATAAAATAGCCTGTAAGAGTAACATATTTAAAATAATTACAAAACATTAAATAAATTTACTATATAAAAAAGTAATTTTGCAAGATAATTCGACCGTCATTATACATGAGGTTTGAACTCGGGTGATACATAATGCACTCATCAATAAAATGATATATCAACATAGATTTTCACGATCTAATGGTTAAAAATGATTCTCACATTCTCACTTTAAATAAGATTTTTATTTGAGCATTCTTTTATATATATATATTAAATCCTAATGGAAGAGAAATTAATAAAACAACTCTCCATTCATTTATTATAATTTTCTCGTGCATATAAAATATATAAAACTATTTCTCTATATGTAGATAACTCATAATCTAATCTACTTTTTGAAAACAACTCATAATCTTTGGCATAAAAAAACCGACTAAAATAAATAAATAAAGAATAATGAAGCAGTAGGTATTGGCGTGACTGACGGCTGGCTTTGCATATCAAAGACATGAACAGCTCTCTCTCTCTTTCATTTCTTGCAGTTTGGTTCCCCTCAGTTTTGCCCTTTCGGCGGCTCAGATGCGGCTCGCTCTACAATCTCAGCTCCAACTCGTTCAATTACACTTCAAAAAACTTCCACCTTCTGTCTCCTCTTCCCTCCAATTTTCTTCCTCTCTCTAATCGATTGATCACCAACGCCTAGAACTCCATCTACGCGACCTTGGATTCACGTCTCTTGATCTAAGTTTCCCCTCAGAATCCGACTCTCGATCTATCTGTCAGCATGAAATTGGACGCCTCAGTTTTAATTCTGTCGCTGCTTTTCCGTATTAGCTTCTGATTTTTAGTTTGAAACAGACTGCGAATTGGTTGCAGCTCGCAATGTGATGGATTGGGGTTTTAACAATTCATACACTAATCAGTCTCTGAAAGGTTTGAACTTTTCCCTCTAGTTTCCTATGTTTAGTTTTAACTGTGAATTGCTTCTTCGAATCTTTTGTTGTCAAGCTCCAAAGTTTGCTCCTTTGCTTCTTTTGAGCTCGAGCCTTTGATTTCTGATTGAATATCATACTTTATAATGTAATAATCTTTTAGGAATCTCAAAGCATTAGACTGTATTCATCTACATTGGAGTGTGAAGATGTACTTTTGGTAAGATGAGAAGATTGAGCTCAAGAATAGTATCAAGAAACTGGATACTTTGAGTGCACTAGATAAGAACAAGAAACCTTGAGGAATTGTTCAAACTGAGGTCACTTGAATCATTAATAGAAGGATTGAACACCAATCTTAGTGCAATGAAGTGGAAATGAGCATCTATGTGAGAATTCAGAGAGTGTATTGTGATTTCTAGTGGTGCATGATGTTCTAGAAAAGGTTGTGTAAGCCTCTTCGATGATGATTTTTTTTTTCTTTTTGTTTGTAGTTGATATGGATCCAAAGTCTCTTGCAGCCATGAATGCAGCAGTCATCCCTCAAATTGATCTAGCTGATATTGGTTTGGGTTCTTTGGAGAAAGGAAGTACTGTTCCTAACACAAAACCTAGGAAAAAGACTATGACCTCAGTGTATCTTAAATATTTTGAAACGGTGATGGATGGGAAGAGTCGAAGGTGCAAATTTTGTGGACAAAGCTATTCTATTGCCACTGCAACTGGTTATTTCTCAACTGATTTTCTCCCTTCATTAACTTTTCCATTTTCTTTCCTAGTAGTTCACTATTTGTTTGAGTAATTCAATCAAGTATCATGTAGACATTCAATTCAAGTATAATCTACTATTATGTTCAGACTGATGTTGAGGGTGCAACTCTAGTTGCTAAAATTTCTTTGTTACAACTCTTAATATTGTGGTTAGGACCTGAAATTTAGTTCAGTTAGCATTTAAGTTTTGTTTGCTAATGAAACATTTTTGCTGGTTACTGAAAATCTTCCTTCGTATGTTTGAAGGCAATTTGGGGAGACATCTAAGCAATCGACATCCAGGATACAATAAGATGGGGGATTGTTCCAACAGCCCTGCTCCACAGCCAGCGCCTGTTGCTAAGAAACCTCAAATGCCAACTAAATCACCTGCAGTGGAGGTTGACCACTTGAACTGGTTGCTTGTTAATTGGCTCCTTGTAGCATCTCTTCCAACTTCTACTTTGGCAGAAAAATGGCTGGCAAATACGTTCAAGTTTCTGAATCCATCTTTTGAGCTTTGGAATGTGGAGAAATTCCACAAAGTGCTGCGTGAAGTCTTCAGAAGCATGCAGGAGACTGTGAGACTGACTCTAGAGCAGGTTTCCTCGAAGGTTTCTATCACTCTTGATTCCTGGACTTCATATCAACAAATCAAGTACATGAGTGTTTCATGTCAGTGGATTGATGAAAACTGGGCCTTCCGAAATGTCCTTCTTGATATTTGTCACATTCCAAGCCCTTGGGGAGTTCTGAAATCTATTACGTATTGTTGAAAGTTCTCAGGTTGTATAATCTTGAGACTAAGATTCTCTCATGTACCCTGAAAGGCGATATGGATAGTCAGAAACTATCTACCTTATTTTGTGTTCCTTGTGCTGCTTATACTCTTAATTCAATTGTAAATGATGGGTTAAGAAGTACAGAACGGGTGATTATGAAGATCAGGGAGTTTGTTATGGAGCTGAATTCATCACCAGAAATGTCTGAGGATTTCGTTCAGTTTACTACAGCATATCATGAAGGAAACTGGAAGTTCCCACTTGATGCCTCAGCTCGATGGAGTGGAAACTACCATATACTTGATATTGCACGAAAGGTACATCCCATCCTGTGTAGTACTGGAGATTAATGAAACCTAGCACATAACTTCAATTTAAGTTGACAATATGCACATGGTGGCTTGATACTCTTTTTTTATCTGTAACTTTTTAAAAGAATGAAGAATGGATTAAAAAGCCGCTCTTTGTTGGAACAATCTCATTCAAGGATTATGCTTCTTTTGCAGGCTGGTAAGTCAATGGAAACTGTTATTAGGAAGCACGAGGAACAATTGGGTAATCGGTTGCTGCTCAACACTACAGAGAAAAATGTTGTCAATATGATGCACAAGTATCTAGAGCCCTTCTATAAGACCATCAACGATATGTGCACGAGTAAATTGCTCACAGTCGGTATGGCTCTCTTCTTCATGGACCACATTTCTGAGACGATTTTGGCCTGCAAAGATTCAAGGCAAACCCCCGAATGGCTCAAGAAAGCTGCTGAAGATATGTATGCCAAAGTGCAGTATTATAGCAACCAGGTTTGCAATGCATTCATATACATGACTGCTGTTCTTGATCCGCGGATAAAGGTTGAGCTCATTCCCGAGTATCTCAACTTAGAAAGCTATATGGAGGAGGCTAGAAATCATTTCATCAGAAATTACTCTGCCCCCTATTTTTCATCTCTCAGCAACTCATACACCACTCAGGAGATGGAAGACAGAGGAAATGCATCTTTTGCTGAGGAAATTGCTCGTAAGAAACGAAGGGCCACAATGAATTCCACTACTGATGAGCTCACACAGTACTTGTCGGAGCTACCTGTCCCGATGCAAACAGATGTTCTGGATTGGTGGAAAGTGAACAGCTCTAGGTATCCGCGGTTGTCTTTGATGGCTCGAGATTTTCTTGCTGTGCAATCAACTGCATTGTTGCCTGAGAACATATTCTGTGCCAAGGGTGATGAAATCGATAGACAGAGGTCCTCCGTACCACAGTATGATATCCAAGCTTTGCTTTGTGTGAATTCATGGATGGAAAATGGGATTAAGCTAAAGCATAAATCTACCGAGATTGATTGTGAAAGGATAATGGAACTGCAAGCTGCTTCGGCAACAGAGAGTAGCAGTAGGAGATTCGACAAGAAATAAGTATTATGAGTTGGACTAGTACAGGTTGAAGTTGATGCAAGGATAATTGGAGAATCTGTGCACCACCTGTAGTCACGGCTGCATCTACAGCTGCCTGGCCTTGCCTGGTTCGTTGAGTGCCAATTTATGCAATTCATAGTATTCTGCATAGGGTGGCTTGAGGGGTATCCAATTCAAGTGTTCGACATTTATTAGAGCAAATGTGATGCTGAATAGGTTCATCAGTTGGCACCCATTAAAATATGTTGATGAAACTATAGTTTATACTTAGTGTCATTACTCTTCTATCATATGATTATAATCTACAATTATTTGCATCTTAGGAGCAAACATTTCCTATTGCATCTTCTTTGATTTTGCCACGCTAGCAGAAAATCTAATCCATGTTGATATCAATGTAACAATATAATCTTCCCTTTGGTCATCCACAGAGGCCCCCGCCCTGAGGACAGGCAAGCTGAGTGATAGTCCAGGGCCCCAAAATTTAGGGAGTTCAATAATTATAAATATACACATAAAAATTAAATAAATCAATGTAATGGTTATAGTACAATGTTAATTACTCTCGTCTGTCACGCTTGTGACCATGATCGACTCCCAGCAACAACTTCGTTCTTGCCCGTGAAAAAAGGGACCTTTTATACATTTGATTTGATTTTGGTTTTGTACATGAACTTTAAAAAAATATATAAATATATGAACTTTGATATAATTTTAGTTTTGCACACAAACTTTAAGAGGAATATTTAAATACATAAACTTATTAATTTTAGTAATTTTATCACAATTTATTTTTTCGACCAAATTAAAACCAATATGACATTATATATGATGAGTTGATAACGACGTGGAAATAAATTAATAAATAAAATATCATTTACACTTGACAAAACATACACATTGACCCATTAACACGCACAAAACATATATACACTTCACGAAAAAAAAAAAGAATACAACACAAACACACAAAACGAAGAGAACATTTCAAATCTTAAACCCACCATTTGTAAATGGAGTAAATGATGAACAAGTAGACTATTACAAATGTCTTATTCTTCACACACAAACTTTAAGATTTTCACATCGTTGTCAATTAATCATATTTAATGTCATGCCAGTTTCAATTTGACCGAAAAAATAAATTGTGATATTACTACAATTAATAAGTTCGTTTATTTTTACACTCCTTTTAAAGTTCGTGCAAAACCAAAATCAATCAAAGTTCGTATATTTATTACTCCTTTTAAAGTTCGTGTACAAAATCAAAATCAATCAAAATTCGTGTATTTATATATCATTTGTTTATAAACATACATATATTATTTGTTCAGATAACAGAGCTTTGTTTTTGCTTCTAAAAAAAAGTTCATTTTATATATATGTTATCTATATATATTATTTAGATAATAGAAAAATTGATATTGCCCAATGTTTTTGCTTTTGAAAAAAAAAATGTCATTTTATATAGGATTGATAATTTTCGACACAACACGAATACGCACAAAATTAACGGGTTCATGTTCAGCCTTATCATGTTCGTGTCCTTATCGTGTCGACACGATAAGAACACGATACATTTCGTGTTGTGTTCGTGTCGGATCCGTGTCATGTTCGTGTAACACGATAATTTTCGTATCGGATCGTGTCGTTTTCATGTAATGCGATAATATTTATATATATTTAATATTAATTTAATTATATTTTATATATTTTTATTTTTTTATTAATTTATTTTCTAATTTTAATTTGAATTTATCGTTTCGTGTCGTGTCAACACGAAATAAATCATGTCATATTCGTGTTCGTGTCGTGTCCGTGTCAATATATTTTGTGTCGTGTTCATATTCGTGTTGGACAGAACCTTAACGGTCGTGTTCTTGTTTGACCCTATCGTGTCGTATCGTCATCGTATCGACATGATAACGATCCGACTCGCACGAATTATGAGCCCTAACTCTATACATATATTATTTACGTATGTGCATATATTATTTGATTAAATAACATAAAATTTGACATTGCCCAGTGGTTAGACCCTTAGCCTTTTAATTTCTTTGATCCAATAGTTCAAAGATTCTAATTTTGCTTCTGCAAGAATTTTTGTACTTCATTTTTACTAATAGGAAATTATGTTTTACAAAAAAAATTAATATTTCTTCAAGAAACTTCAATAGTTAATCCTTTTGTATAATTTGAGTCTCTTAATAAATATATTATTAATTTAAATTTATAAATGACTATACTTTTAATGATTTTTCATTTTGTGATGGAGGCCGATTTATCTATAAATTAGATTTTTAGGGTTCATAATTTTATGATTTTAAGTGAAAAGAACTTAGTCTTTTATTTCTTTTTCAATAATTTTGTTACATTAGCATATCCCACATATACATCACGTGTCTTTAATTCATCTAAAAGTTATATCTTTATAATTGTCGACAAAGAGTCCATTTTGTCCAATTTTTTTTATTTTTTATTTTTGTAAAAATCGGCGCTACAACCACATCCCAGTTGTAGGATTGCATCTAATTTTTGATAACATATCTGGCTACTACTTGCCAAGAAAGAGACTATTTAGTTGCATGTGTGCTTCACATAGAATGCTATGGTCTTTAAACTACTTTCTTTGGGTATTTCTTAAACTTGTGCACATACATATAAGAAATTCTAAGGAAACAAGTAACACAGTAAAAATATTCGAATTATTTGGAATCTGCGGAACCAAGAATCAACATGCTATAAAATTACTGTAATATAGAAGAACTGGTCACTGCATACAAATTTTATTTATCAAACATTGATAAATAAAAATTCTTAATAGCCAATTTAATATATAAATTTAAAGGCCGCATCACGGTGGACTCGAATCCAAGACATTTTGCTTCAAACATTAACCACTCTAACACTAGACCAACACATACAAATAAAAAATTTCTTTATTGGTGAGACTAGCAGGAAAAAAGTTAAGAGAAGTAAGTAATATCAAGAGCTCATCATCACGACAGTAAGTTATAAGTTCCATTTTTTCGTTTTATTTCTTTTTGAGGGAGAACAAACTTCTACATATATATTAATGTTTGTGAATCATAATTGATTGGGATTAGTTAAACCTTAGCAGCCCGCCATCTTGGAAAATAAAGTTCTCGCGCGACTTGCCAGCATTATTTTCATTTTATAAATTTGAGCTGTCGTATAAAATACCATCTAACTAAAATTTCTAACCCGAAACCATATGTTAGCCCGAAGACCGATAATCTGATATGGTTAGAATTGAAAATTTCTAAACCGAAAAAGATATCAACCCAAATAATCCAACAACCCAAGTGGGTTGGTCCAAGAGTAGCCCAGACCTGAATGAGCTGATCCAAAAATTGAATGAGTTTCCTGATTAATTGAAATTTTTCTAGTTACATGGTTTTCAAACTTCATTATTTGCTCTTGAAAGTTAGTATAATAATTTTTTTTTAAATACATGTGGAATGTATTTTGATTTAATATTCAAAAATATACTTATTATTTCACTTCTTTGACTTTTACTCCAACACTTAATATAAAATACTTGTTATAAATATATAATTACTAAGAAAAAATATATATTGTTTATTTTCTCTCCTAAGTTCTTCCGTCCTATTGATCCAATGGATTAATCCAAAACCCAAGAGTTTATGGTTATGGTTGAACATTTCTAATTCGAAAAAAATATCAACATGTCCACAATATCTAAATTTGGATCTAAGCGCAAATAAAATTTTGTTAATGAAAAACAAATGAATTTGTGACAATACATTTCTTGAAAAAACCTCATTTCTCGGTGTCAAAATAGGATGTGGTAGAAAAATGGAAGATCTATTCTCTTTTAGTAGCTCGAATCGAATAGCCCGACAATTAAAATGGATTAGCTCGAATCCGAAAGAATTGGCCTGATTGACATCCATAGTCATCGATAATTGGGAATTGGGGTGTGTGTGTGTTGGCTTAATGATAGAGTTGTTAATGTCCGATGTCAAATGTCTTGGTTTCGAGTCCATCGTGATACGACTTTTAAAAATTTATGTATTTAATTGATAAAAAATGATTGGGAATTAGTTTGATGACCAAAAGAAACGCCGGCCCCATCTAGGAAAATAATGCTCTCTTGACTTGCCTTCAGTTCATTTATAATAAGTTGAATTATTGATACACGTCATAGAAAAACTTGAATTATTCGTTTTAAAAAAAAACTTGAATTATTGATACAACTACTATATGGAGAATCGCTAACGGAAAAAAAAAAGAGATTTATACCTTGACCGCATACGACTGCCTCTAAATTCTGGACCGCTTATCTTCCAATTCATTAATAAGTTGCTTTTCTAAAAAAAATTAAAAATATTACTTTTATATTAAAAAATAGAAAAATCAACTGTTAGACTATCTTCATCACTGTGTCTATGCACAACCTATCACTTTTATATTCCACCAATGACACCAACCCAAAATAAAATATATATTTTTAACTTATTATCTAAAATAAATTTATTAAATTTAAAATATTCAAAAAATATATGCAAAACTTGTTTATATAAATTAATAATAATTACCATACATTTAAAATAACATACAAACTCAATATAAAATGAATAATAATTGGGATGATTTTGAATCATACATCTAAATGATATTCTCTCTGTTGCCAAAATATGTTCCTGAGAATTTTCGAGCATTAATACAAGTTCTTGAGTGTTTTGTGAGTAGAGTAAATGTCTCATATTAATATAGTATTAAATTAATTAGTGGGGTATATGAATTGTAAAATATATAAATAAGTGATATTGTTGAGAGTAATAACAAGGGATAATGGTGAGTCAGATGTGGTAAAATGTGAAAATAAAAAATGTTGTTAAATATAATAAACAGAGAGTATTTTGTGAGATATTTTTCATAAATAGAAAGAGAAAAATTTGGAAGATGTACCAAAAAGAAAAATTATAATAAAAATTTGAGGATAGAGAAAGTAAAAAATATGTGATTTATTTGAAAAATAAGGGAATTTGAGATTGTGTCAAACTATAATATAAAATTTTATATTTACAGAAGAAAAAAAGATGAATTTTGTTACATCTTTTTAACTTTTAATAAATAATTACTTACTTTATACAAAGAATTTGATTTACATCTAAATATAATTTTTGATCGCTAAATTTGCCACTTGGCAATAAGTTGAGTGACGATCTTTTCATGCACTAGTTTGACTTAACGATCAAGATCGTCATGGTGGGCGGCCTTCTTTTTTCATTTTTTTGCTATTATTTTTCTTGTAATGGAAAATATCATAAAACAATCATGGATGTGAGTAGTCTTCCGTCGGATAACTCTTTTTTTTGGAAATTCATAGGGAAGCCGTAATAACTATTTTCAATACGCACTAAATAAATTTCATGTTTCTATGTAATATTCTTCCATCGATAACATTGTTAGTAGCATATACATACTTCTCAATTACCTAACAAAAAATTTCATTATATATATGTTATGATAAAAGTGAATTATACTATGACGCAATTAGAGGTGCTCAAACGAATCAGAACCGACGGTTCGAATCAAAATCGAAATGAAAACCAAGGTCGATGTTTTCGGTTGACGTAATTAGAGATGTTCAAATGAACTGAAACTGGCGGTTCGAACCGGAACCGTGGTCAACTATTTCGGTTCTAATTCCGATTGACCGGTTCTGGTTTCGCACCCTAGGAACCATTGAAACGGCGGTTCCATATATTTTTTAGTTTTTTCAATTTTTTTTATCATGCTATTTGTTATATATGTTCAAAATACACTAATTATATATACTCCCTCCATCCCATTATCGTTAGGTCGTTTTTCTTTTTTGGGCTATCCCGCTATTGTTGGTCCGTTCCAAAAAGGAAACAATTTTATACTAAAAAGTTCATCGAATTTTGTGTCACATACTACTTTATACACAAAACACAACTCTCCTTAATCTACGTGTAAAAAGAAAGGAGCAGGAAGTATGATGGTTCTTGTGAAAATAGAAATAAGTGTAGGAAATAGGAATAGATATGTAAGTCTAGCATATCTTTCATATTTGTATAGCACAATCAGAATTACTATGTTACACATGTTAGTTTAGCACATCTTTCATTGCAGCGTAGCACAAGAAGGGTTCTAATGCTGCACAATAATCCGCGTAGCACACAAAACACAAAACTGTATCACAACCGAAATTAAATCTCAACCATTGATCCAGCAAATCAAAGACCCAGATTCATTCTCATTTCCTACCAAATTATCATTTTCTACCTGATCCATTTCCTATATATATATATATAGGGGATGGTTCCTGTGAGAATGAAAATAAGTGTAAGAAATATGAATAGATATGTAAGTCTAGCATATCTTTCTTATTTGTGTAGCACAATCAGAATTACTATGTTGCACATGTTAGTTTAGCACATATTTCATCTCTTCGTAGCACATATGGTAAATATATTAGTTTAACACATCTTTCATTACAGTGTAGCACAAGAAGGATTACAATGTTGCATAGTAATCCGCGTAGCACACAAAACTGTAGCACAACCAAAATTAAATCTCAATCATTGATCCAGCGAATCAAAGGCCCAGATTCATTCTTATTTCTATCAAATTATCATTTCCTACCTGATCCATCTTATATATATATATATATAAATATATATATATAGAGAGAGAGTTAGGTTCAAATGAGAACCATTTTATCCTAAAATTAAGAATCAAATGAATTCATTATGAAAGTTGATGAATTGTTGAGAAAGTTCTTGAATTCAAAAATTTGAATTTTTCACCAGGTTCTAATCCCATGGAGGCGAAAATTCTATTTTGGGATTCAGTAACTTTCTCAGCGGATTCATCAACTTTTACAGTGAATTCATCATTTTTTGATTCTCACGATAAAAGTGGTTCTCACGTTAACCCTTCCCTATATATATATGACGCAAGAAATTAGGAAAAAACTAAAAAAAAATAAAAAAATTTGAATTTTTAACCACTCGAACCAACGGTTCCGATTTCAAACTGGCAATTCCAGTTCCAAACCGTCAGTTTGAGTGACCAATTTCAAGTTTGAATTTCAAACATTCTCAATTCATCTATGAACATCCATTCAATTCAATTCAATTATTTCAACATATCAATTATAATATTCTTGAATTTTATAATTAAACACAAACCCTTTTCTTTCTCCCATCTCAATTTGTAATTTGTTTCATCTTTTTAAGCAAGATTTTTTGTTGTTGCTTTTACCACATTGTTTATTGCAATGTAATTGTAATTTATTTCATTTGTTGAAGTTGTTGAGTTTTTTTGTTACAAGTTATAATTTATTTGATTTACAACATTGTAGTTGACTTATGTAATTGAAGTTTTTTTACATTATAAAATAACAATTTGACTTTTGTACATTTCATATATTTTTGGACAAATATATATAAGTATATAAAAAAAAAATTAAATGACGGTTCACGGTTCGAAATCATGAACTGTCGGTTTAGAACAGAACCGAAATTGTCGGTTCCAATTCTAAACCGAAACCGTCTATCATCTACATGGTTTCGATTCCTAACTTTTGGAATCGAAACCAGCGATTCTTGTTTCGATTCGAATCAAAACCGGAATCCTGAACACCTATAACGTAATGATAAACCTCATTTCTGTCTAATTTATATGGTCATTTTCGTTCATTTTATAATTGATAAGTGATCATTTGAGCTTTTTTTTGATATGTTTATGTTTACTTTGAAAGATATTATGCCGTGTGTATTTCGTATCATTTTAGCACATATTTTGATGTCAAAAAGGTGGATCACGATAAAGAGGAATTGTTGGCCCGTGATAGCTCGCGACTTTACCGTGCGAAGAAGACTCGCGAGAAAAGTTCGCGATGAAATACGAAATCAGAAGGACTACGCCTCGCGAGTCTTTCTCGCGACATTGTGTCGCAAGTGAAGGTCGCGATGAAAGACAGACGCGCGCCAGAAGAGATAGCTCGTAACTTTTACTCGTGATCCTTGATCGCGAGCTAACCTCGCGAGCCATTGCGGACCTAGGGTTTCATTTGCTGCACGGAAGACAGAAGAGCTTGGACTTTTTACCTTTGCACGTTTCCAGAACAGAGATATATTTAGTTTAGCTTTTAGCTTTAGTTTATTTTCCATTCAGTTTTCGTCTTTAGATTTCGTTGAGAATTTAGATTTATTGTGGATTCAAGTTGATACATCATTCGTCGTGGATTTCTACGATTTTATCTATTCAATTCAGTTTATGGTTCATTTATTTAATTTTTGCTTTAGTATTTTAATTATGAGTAGCTAAATCCTGTATTGATCCTAGGGTTTGTATGTCTAACTAGATTCATATGATTTATCTATTGATACTGTTTTGTCGTCCCATTCATGATTTATGACTCTTGACTTTAATTCTCATGTGTTGGTACCTGATCAATATTGATGCATGCTAGTTATATGATTGATGTCCTGGCATAATTAATCGTATAGTCGATATCTTGAATACATAATACATATCTTACCTTGAGACCTGTCGGAAATTTGTGAACTATAGGAGGTTATTCTTTGTGTGCTTTTGATAATTAGCTTACTTCTCTTGAGATCTGGCGGAGATAGAGTTTAGGATAACCTACTACTATGAGTCCTGGAGAAAGACTGTAGTTACATTAGTGATCCTTCATATAAATATGGATTAGATTGGTAAACAGATCAATAGATTAATTGTGTGAATCTGGTTAAGTTAAGTACATCCATTGGGTCAATATTTATTTCTGAGTTTATCTTATTTAATTTTGAGTCTAGTTTAATAATCATCCTTCTTAATTTTATTGCCTGAATAATAATAAAGATTTTGTGTGAATTATTCATTGTGTTCTCGATTATCAGTCTCTGTGGATACGATATAATAGTTGTTGTTTTACTATCATTTATTTGTTCGAAAAATAAATGGATCACGTAATATAAGGATTGTGTTGTAATTTTGTAAATAGAGATTTTGGAGAGCATGCTTGGATAAAATTTTATCATTAATTTGGGCAATATTTAATTCCTGAACCAGAAACTTGACCCCTAGAATCTTTTGGAAATGCTAAATTCTAACATCCAAAAAACTTTTTTGTTTCTCAATACAAATTGTCATTTTTTTTAAAAGAGTTATTTTTGACAAAAATAACTTTCTGGAGTTGGATGAATGGTAAACGTCGTTTACCATCAAATAATTCATGCAATCATACTAAGAATCAATATTAGTATTGCAATAAGCAGGGTCAAACCACAGAGAATGTGTTATTGAATTCAATTTCTTAAATATCGAGTTTGGTGTAGCCACCACGTCTTAAATCAAAGAGAATAAGAATTGCTAAGAAAATAATTAAATAACCAACACAAATAATCAAGATAAAAAGGACTTGGTTCGAATAAATCCACATTAGCCACTACCTTTGATCATCGACTCAAATATATATATTAATTCTCATGGACCAATCAATTATAGGGTAGCGTGAATGCAGCGACATACTCCAAATCATACTTACTGTATCGATAATTAGCAAAAGATGACAAACTAATTATTTTCCTTATCTAAATACAACCTAGTTGGAAACGCCAAACCTAGATTTAATGTTCTAATAGCTTTAAAAACTGAAAGAACCAATTTAGATAAATTATCCAAGAATACAAGTAATAATTCGTCTATCAATTTATTTCCTATTACCAATTCGATAACTTTGTCACTAATTAGCCATATTCCAACAATTACGGATTGGGGGAACCAATTTATACTAATCTGAATTAACATAAGGTGATCAGATTTAAGAAAATCAGAGTAAAACTTTCTACTAAGGAAACAAATCAAAATCTAATTGAATTAATTAATTAAACAATTAGTTCTCATAAATATGGACCTAGTGTTTTATTATTCTATCCGAATCAAGAAAAAATTAGTTACTCAGTCTATTGAAATTAAACACAATCAAAACATATATAGAAGGTCTAATAATTAATCTAATAACTGAAATATAAATAAGAATTGTCACCGAAAACTCCACTGGAATAATTGAAGAATGTCGATCCAAGCATACAGAAGCAGAACCTGTCTAAATATGGTATGAAATTAACTAAATTACAAGAGCTTTTCTCCCTCCAGAAGCAGAACCTGTCTAACTATTGTATGAAATTAACTAAATTACAAAAGCTTTTCTCCCTCTTTACTCTCGCTTCCGGCCGCCAACCTTCGAAAATAAAAAATGAAAAGTTTGTGTCTTTTTTTTTTCTGCCAACCTCTCCTAGAAAGATAATACATCCTGATAGGATATGGCCCAACCTCTCAGGCCCAACAGCAGGGAAGGCCCAACAGCAGGGATATGGCCCGATCTCTCAGGCCCCAAACGAGCTCCGCCTAGCCCAATGTTGTCCTACTCAGTTACACCTAAATGACGATTCCTAAACCCTAATTATGGGTAACGGTAATGAAGTAACGGCAGTAATCATGGGTAATAATGGTGGAGATCATGGTCAGTTATAGGGAGTTATGGTCCGCCAATCAAGGGATTCGTGGGACATGATTTACGCTTGTGTATAAATAGGAGTTAGATTGAAGGTAAAGGGTTAGCAAATTCTTGAATCTGGAGCCCTTAGAGATACTTGCTGTAATCAAATTATAGTAAACATCTTGAGGATCATCTCCTCCGTGGACGTAGATCTTATTCTTGATCGAACCACGTAAAAGTCTCTTGTGTTCTTTACTGTTTTTATAAATCTCGTACACTAGATTTATCATTGGCGCCGTCTGTGGGAAAACCTTGAACAAAAAGCTGTGTTTTCTACAATCTAATGGCAAGGACACGTGCAAACGCTAGTACTGTCGGCAATGTCGGTAACAACCGTGCGGAGGATGATCAGGTGTTCACACAACTCCGGGGAAAGGGAATTGCGGACGCCACCAGCGGTCACACACCGAGGGTCACATGAAAATGTTTCCATACACCCCGGATCGCCGCCCAACGAAGAGGAAGACACCTCGATGCACGGTGAACAGGAGGTTCATCGCTCCCACGAGGTCCTCGGTCGAGCAGTGTCCGAATTCCTCAACGTCAACCTCAATCAATTCCAGAGTTTCCTCAACCAGAGGACAAACGGAGCGGGCCCCTCAAGAGTGCCCGAAGTGGTGGTTACAGGCAATCGAGGTCGCTTACCTCTCCGAAACAATCAACGTTCATCGCGAGATAATGATCGCCCCGATACCAGGGTTCATTCGTCCTCATACCCTCCGCGGAGTCGTTCTCCACCTCGACATGATACCCATGAAAATGGACGGGAAAGAAGGGAGGAAAGACGTAGTCGAACTCCCCCACGAAGAGATGACAGACGTCGTTATCGATCTCCCACTCCCCCGGAGAGGGACGGTAACGAACTCCCCGGATTCGACCGACATGGACGAATTATCTCTCCTTTTTCAAGGGAGATTCTGGATACACCCTTGCCACAGCGATATCGGGCTCCGAATATTGCTGCATATGATGGCCTTGGAGATCCTTCTGACTTCCTATTTGCCTATACCACCAATATGGCAAACCAAGGGATGGAGGATTTCCATATGTGTAAGGTCTTTCCAGAGGTGCTAATCTCCAACGCTCGACGTTGGTTCACCTCGCTTCGCCAGAACAGCATCCATTGCTTCAAAGACCTCATGGATCAGTTCAAATGGCGTTTTTACCAGAAGATGCCGCCTCAACAACCTTCGTCCGATCTGCTTACAATCCGCCAAGGACGGGATGAAACAATGTCAAATTTCGTCTCCAGATTCATCATGGAATCCCTTAAAATCGATGAGAGTAACGATCTCTACATCATCAACGCATTCAAGAACGGGATCCGACCTGGAGCTCTGAATAAAGAGATCACCCGTGAACAGCCAAAGACAGCTAGTCGTCTTTGGACCCTGGTTGACAACTTTGTCAAAGGGGATGAATCAGACCGGAAGAAGAGAGAGATTTGGGATGAGCAATGATCGAGAGAAGAAAGCGGAGGATCGGGGAGGTCTTTGAGCGCGAAGTGCGTTCGAAAGAATAAAGAAGGGACCAGTAGAATCAAGGCTGGGACCTCGGCCAAACCCTGGTAATAATGATCGCCCTCTATTCAAATCCAGGGCGAAAATATTTGAGCTTCACACCGAGCTCTTTCCAAAACCTACTCCTATGAAAGAGGATCCAAAAAAGTCAACGGAAAGTATTATGACTACCACCAAGGGTACGGTCACGATGAAGATTGCAAGTCCTTGGGCTCACAGATTGACGAGCTCGTGAAGGAAGGCCGAAGAAGTACACCGCCGACTGGGCGGGTAATAAAAAGCGAGAGGAAAATGGAGGTGGTAACAACCTGTGGACCGACCTCAACGGCAACCCGACCTGAAGATGACGAGGACGAAGGTCCCAATGCAATGGAGCAGGTTTACGCTATAACCGGGCTGCCAGTTGGTGCGACGAGGTCGTCGCTTAGAAATGAAGCTCGGAGGCCGACCTCAAGAGCTGAAAATAGCGGCTCGAGATGGAGAAAACATCGTGTTCTCCAAAGACGACCCAGTACCTAAGATCATGCCCCACCAGGATGCCATTACAATACAAGCCGTGGTGGGTAACAAGAATGTACATCGGGTCTACATTGACATCGGAGCGTCCGTTAGCATCATATTCCGGAGCTGGATAAACTTGATGTCGGAGGAATTGGTACACCGCACCTTCGATTCGGAGCTTTACTCAAGAGGCGGTTCAACCCGAAGGTGTCATTACCCTTCCGGTCACCGTAGGGCGCGCTCCCAGGTCGGTCACAAAAGCCATTCAATTTTTCCTGGTCCGAGCTCCCTCTCCATACAACATTATCCTGGGAAGAGATTGGCTGTATGCAACCAGAGCCGTCTGCTCCGTGTACCACCTCACCATTAAGATACCCACCCCCGTGGGAGTGTTAAGCATTCAGGGTGACCAAACGGCAGCTAAAGAATGCCTACGAGTCTCAACCCAAGATGTGGCCTTGCCTCAGGCCTAGCAATTACAGAACCCTCCGAAGTTGCCACCTCGGGATGATCTGACTGAGAATCTTGACTATCTGACGACCCTTCCAAAGTTGTCAAGGTTGGTACCAAGGTTCATCGATATTCGTCAACAGTCATCTGACTTCTAAGGGAATATAGAGATGTATTTGCATGGTCTCCATTGGATATGATTTGAGTCTCATGAGCTCATAACTCATCGTCTTAACATTGATCCGCTACTAAACCGGTTCGTGAGAAGAAAAGAAGTTTTGCCGCTGAGGCGAAGCCAGTCATAAGAGACGAAGTAACCCAACTCAGTGAGGCTAAAATCTCAGACGAGGTTAAATACCCAACTTGGATGGCTAATCCCGTTGTAGTTCGAAAGCCAGGAGGGGGATGGCGCATGTGTGTCGACTATACCGACCTCAATAAATATTGCCCAAAGGACTGTTACCCTCTCCCTGACATTGACAAGAAGGTGGAAGCATTGGTGGGACATGAGGTCTTCAGTTTCCTGGATTTATACAAGGGATACCACCAAGTCTTGATGAGCCCGGAAGACGCCCCAAAAACAGCGTTCATTACTGACTTCGGTGTCTTTGCCTACCGAAAGATGCCTTTCGGTCTGAAAAACGCTGGAGCTACCTACCAAAGAATGGTGGACGCGATCTTCAAGGATCACATAGGAGAAATTGTTGAGGTCTATGTCGATGATATAGTAGTCAAAAGCAAAAAAGCTGAGAACTGCGCCATTGACCTCGAGACTATTCTTCAGCTCCTCAGGTCGGCAAACCTCAAGCTCAATCCCCAGAAGTGCACATTCGTGGTAAGAACGGGTAAATTTCTGGGGTGCTGGGTTTCTCAAGAAGGTCTGAAAGCCAATCCTACCAAGGTGAAAACGGTGCTCGACATGCAGATCCCAAAAACCATCCGTGAAATACACAAACTCACCGGATGCCTGGCCGCCCTCAGCCGATTCCTATCTCGAGCTGCCGAGAAACAGCTTCCCTTCTTCAAAATCCTGAGGAGAGCTCCAGATTTCACCTGGCAGGAAGAACACCAGGTCGCCTTTACACAGCTGAAGGAATATCTTGCCGACCTGCCGACACTATCCGCCCCAAAGCAAGGTGAAACTCTATCGTTATATCTTGCCACCTCGGACGAGCAATTAGTCGTCAGATCTTGATGCGAGATGAGATGGGACGGTAACTCCCCATCTACTTCATTAGCCGTGCTCTCAAAGGACCGGAGACAGGTACACCAACCTTGAGAAGGTAGCGACGCCCGGCCTTACTTTCAAGCTCATTCGGTTCGGTACTAACGGACTTACCTCTAAGACAAGTCTTATCAAAACCGTAATCATCTGGACGATATAGCCAAGTGGGCACTTGGAGCTGGCGAACACGATATCTCATACTCCCTGTGCCGCCATAAAAGGACAAGCCCTTGCAGATTTCTGGTGAGGTCAAATTCACCGAGGTCGCCTCACCACCGAGGTCACTCCCCGCCTACACAATGGAGGAACTGTCCTTGTATCACCCATTGATTGTTGGCAGATGTATGTGGACGGTGCCTCATGCAAGACGGGCAGCGGAGCAGGCATCCTCCTCCTCGGCCCAGATAAGCAAGAAGTGACATACGCCCTGCGGTTTACCTTCCCGACCACCAACAACGAAGTGGAATATGAAGCATTGATCTCTGGACTCCGCCTAGCAAAGGAATTGAAAGTGGACAAAGTCCAGATATTTGGAGATTCCCAGGTCGTGGTAAACCAGGTATTGGGTACATACGAGGCTAAGGAGGATCGGATGAAACAGTACCTTGAGAAGGCAAAAGAGATGCTGGCCTCATTCAGATACTTCAGTATTAATCAAATCCCACGAGGGGAAAACAGCCGAGCTGACATACTTAGTAAATTGGCTTCGTCATCGGCAAATCCGCCAGTAGAGGAAGTTCATTCCCGAAGCATTGAGGCACCTCATATCAGCGCTATCTCCGAGGTTGAACCGAACTGGATGACGCCCCTAAAAGCATATCTGGAAGTTGGCACACTACCTCAGGATCGACTGGAGGCTAAAAAGATGATGGCGAAGTCCCAGAAGTATCTCATGCATGAGGGCGCTCTCTACCGGAAGTCTTACCTTCAACCCCTCCTGAGGTGCCTCGGGCCAGAAGAAGCCGACTACGTGCTCAATGAAATTCACCGAGGGTCTTGTGGAAGCCACATCGGGTCACGAGCTCTCTCAGAAGACGCCGAGGTCGGGATATTATCGCCCACCCTAGTGCAAGATTCGGCCGAGCTCGTCAAAAAGTGCCCGAAGTGCCAGATTCACTCCACGGTCAAAAACGCCTCGGGCGATCTAAGCGACTGCGAGTCCATGGCCTTTTATGCGGTGGGGATCGACATTGTTGGTCCATTCGACCGAGCACCGTGTCAACGATACTTAGTCGTAGCCATAGACTACTTCACAAAATGGGTCGAGGCCGAACCACTATCGAGCCTCACGGCGGGAGAATTCGAGACCGTGTGGAAGAATATATCCGCCGCCGCATACCGCACGCTCGATCTCGGACAACGGCACCCAATTTGTAGACAAAACTTCAAGGAGTGGTGCAAGAACTTGGATCGATCAGCGTTTCACCTCGGTCGCACATCCACAAGCGAATGGTCGACCAGGGTGACGAACCGCACGATCGCACAAGGATTGAAGAAGAGGTCGGACCGAGCTAAAGGCGATCGGGCTGAAAATCTCCTCAAGTCCTCGGTCTCTGGGACCACACCTCGGACGCCGCACGGAGAAACACCTTTCACCGGTCTCCACGGTACCGAGGCCGTCATACCGGTTGAGATCGGTGCGCAAGCCCGCGCACTCTTCACTCGATCGGTAGGGAACGAGGAAGACTGCGAGCAAACCTTGATGCCCTTGAAGAGAAGCGGTGGCCTTCATAAACGAGCCAAGTATAAAGCCAGTCGCGCGGTACTACAACAAAAGGGTCAAAACCTCCGCGTTCCACGTAGGCGACCTCGTCCTACGAAATAATGAAGCCAGTAGAGCTGAGCGTCTTAACAAGCTGGATCCGACATGGGAAGGCCCATACCGTGTTCACGAGAACCCCGGCAAAGGGCCTATAAGCTCGCCCACCGTCAGGGCACTTATTCCCGAACGGCACATAACTCATCTAAGGAGGTATTTACATAGCTTTGATTTTAGATCGTGACATGTTAGCCCTCTATTGTTTTGGTGATGTGCGATCTTTGTTTACTTGTTTAATAAAACGTTTGTTTTCTAATGAGTATTTCACTGTTCGCCTTACATCTATGTGAACATCCATTCGGATATACCACATCTAAACCTTCACAAGGGGACGCCCTCACGAAGATATAAAAAACAAACCCACTAAGTAGGGTACTCACTAAGCGCGCGCCGCACTCGTAGATTACTCATTGAATTGAACGTCTCAGTGCAACGCATACAGACTACTCACTAGTTTGAAAGTCTACATGCATACATACAGATTATTCATTAAGTTGAAAAAATCTACATGTATAAAACATCCAAAATTGGATCTCACCAAATTATGGCAAAGTATACAGTATAAATACATTTACGACCAAACGAAGTCCTAAGCTATGTTTATACCTCTCAAGAGGAAAAACGTACACTTCGAAACGAGTCTAAATACATTTATACCTACATACAAAGTCCTACACTATGTACGCTCATTCGGGTTCCCGGGCTCCGCCTCGCCGAGACTCACCGAAGCTGAGATAATTTTGAACGAAGTCCCCAGGTCGGCGATGGATACCCGGAATAAACTCTGTGCCCTCCACCCAATCTACGAGGGTGCCCCACCGGCTTTGTTCGAAGTAGTTTGACTCGGCGGGCGGATTTCGCCCTGGGAATTGATCTCGCATCCGAGGCCACATCTCGACCCGTGAACTGACGCGGACCGGGACTATGCCTTGTCCCCGAGCTCTAGCCCTTCCACGCCGATTTGCATCCGCGCGCCCTCCCTCCGAAGCGCGGCCGTCTTCTATACGCTCCATTGTCCGATGGACCCATTTGACGGAGCACTTCGGCATGATCAGCGTAGCCGCCCTCCTCTTCAGGCTCTTCAATTATGGGATCAACGTTGCCCACTGTAGATGCGCGGCGGGGCGGAGGCATGCGTCGTTTCCGAACGATCTCATACATCGCATGTATTTCGTGATGGAGTCGAGGCGATCTTTAAAATTCTTGCTATTGGGACCTCCTCATCCTCAATACCATACCTTCCGCCAACAAGCTCAACTCGATCGTCGGCTTGGATATAGTCGTTCCCAGGTCCGTGGATGACCTTTTCGTACTCTTCATGCTCTTCCGAGATCCGAGCGAGCTTCTCTGTTGTCAGCTCAAGCTGTTCCTCGCAGTGCATCAATCGTCCGTGGATCACATCTGCAGACAAATCAGCCCCCTGAACTTCGAGATGTGTAATCCTTAACTTTAACATCTCATTTTTCAGAAGGAGGCGAGCCACCTCACGGTCGACTTCACGCAACTTTTGTTTGATTCGCCGACGATGCCGAGTGATGTCCATCCGGCGAACACCGAGTCATTCGGCGGACCGACTCCTCCAATGTGCCACCTCTTCGTCCTTCCGGCTAGAGCACCTCGGACTTCTTTCGGTTTTGTTAGCGCTCATGATCCATCCAAGTATTGAGGTGAAGAACGCTAGAAATAAGACAATGAGACAAAGCATTTTAAAAGATATGTCTATTATTATTCAAAGTGGAAGTTTGTACAACACGGGTCCTATTGATCCGGCAAATCATCCTATTACATTGGGTCCACCGACCTCGGGCTCATTAGGTGATTGCCGACCCTCCGACCTCCCTGGGGCTGCTGCCGCTTCATCGCCGTTGCCGATCTGCGGAAGAGACGTCCGAGCTTGGACTCGCCATCGGTTTGGTCCTCAACTCGGCAAGGAAGGCTTCAAGCTCTAAGTCTTCATCTTCCTCAGACCGAAGTTACGACCTCCGCCGTCGAGGCGTAAGACGCCAAGGCATCCACCACGGGAAAGGAGGTCGCCCTAGCGACTATGCGAGCGTAGTTCTTGCATACCTCCAGGTGGTCGACCTCAACCCAACCGTGTTGGGCCTTGTCAAAATCTGGTCTCTCGGCCGCCAACTTCTCCAAATGGGCACAAATCACCTCCGGCCTCATCACAGCAGCCAGGTCGGAGATGAAAGAGGAAAAACTCTCCGACTCGATAAGCTTGCTGGCGAAGGCCCTCAGCATAGGTCCTTGCCCCGCCAGCAAGGCGCTTGTTTGCGCGGCCAGCCTCCTCTCAGCCTCGGCAGCCTCCTCTTGGGCGCTCTCCACCTCGGCACGGGACACTCGCAAGGCCCGGTCCTTCTTCTTGAGGGCACTCTCCGCGGCCATCTTTGCCACTTCGGCTCTGTCAGCTTTCGCCTTAGCAAGTTCGGCGTCCGCCTCGGCAAGATCTAGCGGATTCACCCCGCCCTCGATCCCGTCATGCGGCCGCCTTCCTCTCCAGGGCCTCATATTGCGAGGCACCCTCAACAATGAGCCCGGCCATGCGGTGCATCTCACCTGCCATCGAGGCCGCATCCTGAATATGAAACAATTAGCAACAAGTAACAACAAATTTACAAGGAGAAGGGTAGCGGCATATACCTTTGGGAAGGATAAAGGCGCTAGAAGCGGCACCTCGGCCGAGGCGACCATGGACCTCGATCTCCAATGTCGGGCCCGAGGCTGTCTGAGGATCGGTCACCAAATCTTTCAGGGCGTCCACCACCACGGGCTGTTGGGTGGACTCGCCTCGTCTCGCCTTTTTCCTCGCGGGCTCCCTTCGTTCAGAGGAGGCGGCGGCGAGATCGGCACATCGACTTCTCGGTCGGGTCAACCTTCACCGCATTCAACATATTTCATTAGCACAGAAAATCAAATGAGGGAAATAAAGATAAGAAGGTTGCCCTCACCCAAATCAGACCGACATCGGAGCTCGACCTATGTACACTCAAAGATCGTTCAAGTCATCCTCATTATAGTTGATCGATGGGATCTCACCCATATCGTTCAATGACTTCTCCATAGGGCCCGGGATTAATTTTCACATCCTTTATCGACCCAGGCCCCACTCATACCTCGGATACCCTCACCGCAAAAAGAAGTATCTATTTTGCGGTGGGATACCTTCGACGGGAAGCAATTTTAAACTTGAGGCGGGTGACGTGTAATATACTCCCCTTAGCCTTGATGCTAAAAACGCATCAAGACTTGAAAGAGAACCCTCACCTATACCATAACAAGCCAACCCTAGCCCCCCGCCGACCTAATAGAATTGGAGGTCGGTTGGCATATAGGATCTGAAAATACTCTTGAAAGCTAAGGAAAATAGGGCAAAGGAAATCTAAGCCGGCTATTAAGCTATCTACAAAATGGTGATAAATCCTCCGAGGCGCCATCGCCCTATCGTTGGGTTTGGCAAGCACCACCATACATCCTCCGGGATATGGTATTTCGCCACCACCACGAAGCTCCTCCATCGTCGAGGTTGATCTCGCTCCACCAATCCCGAGGCCATCCCATACCGAAGACATCGGTGAAACCCTGAACTAAGTCCTATGGATTTACTGAAGCGGTTATGGCATATATAATCCCTTACATTGGGATCTTCGACGGCCGTAACCCGAGGCCGAACCGAGTTATCGAGGCGAGAAGAGGAATGAGAAGGTGAAGAATACATACTTACTTTTTCTCGAGCGGATTTCGATTTCTTCAACAAAGTGTGAAAGAGGAATTGGGGATTTCTAAGGTTATATTCTCTCGGATTCAAACGTCGAAGGAGAAAATGAGCAGTTGCCTTTTGCAGACCTATTTATAGGATAAATGGCGCAAAAATCTGCCGCTTCGCTTATTACACGTGCCTATTTACGGTTGGATGTGTGACCGACGCGCGCACGCTTTTCGAAGTGCCCAACTACCGCCTGGCGCGTATGACGTATTCTCTGGAAAACAGACCGCCATTCTGATCACGTGATGATTGCTACGAGGTCGGACATCGGACTACGCCCATGTCCTAATACTAGAAGTATTTTTAAGGTCGGACATGACCACCTCGGACCAGCAGAATATTTCGGTCGGACATGACCACCTCGGACCGCAGAAGTATTTGGTCGGACATGACCACCTCGGACCAAGCGAGTATTTCGGTCGGACATGACCACCTCGGACTAGCGTAGTATTTGGTCATACAATGAGAAACAAACCTTCACCAAAACTTGACCAAGCAATATCCGCCTCGCAAAGCACATTCTCCGCTCACTTTGTAAGGTTATTCCTTGACTTTTCGGAGGGCTATGATAGGATATGGCCCAACCTCTCGTGCCCAACAGCGAGAGGCCCAACAACAGGATATGGCCCGATCTCTCGTGCCCCAAACGAGCTCACCAGCCCAATGTTGCCTACTCGATTCACGCTAAATGACGATTCCTAAACCCTAATTATGGGTAACGTAATGAAGTGTGGCGCAGTAATCATGGGTAATAATGGTGGAGATCATGGTCATTATAGGAGTTATGGTCCGCCAATCGAGGATTCGTGGGACGTGATTTACGCTTGTGTATAAATAGGAGTTAGATTGAAGGTAAAGGGTTAGAAATTCTTGAATCTTGGAGCCCTTAGAGATACTTCAGAATCAAATTATAGTAAACATCTTGAGGATCATCTCCTCCGTGGACGTAGATCTTATTCTTGATCGAACCACGTAAAAGTCTCTTGTGTTCTTTACTGTTTTTATAAATCTCGTACACTAGATTTATCACATCCATCCCAAAATTTCATTCATAGTTTTTCTAGTACATCCCTCAATTTCCTTTCTATTTATTTATGGTAATTATTTATTCAATTTATTACCCTCAATAATATAATTTATTTACACTTTTTACTATCTATGATCCACCAATACTTCTCTTTCTTATCCTCAACAACTCATTTATTTACATTTTTTACCATCTATGACTAATCATTAACTAATTTTATATTATATTAATATAGATTCTTATTTCACTCACAATACTTTCAATAACTTTTATTAAAACTGGTATCCAAGATTCTCAAAAATGGATTTGAGAGACGGAATTAAAAAGAATTCCTAATCCTAATCTCGCGTCCGTCCAGGAGCTTCTGAACATGGCCAAGGAAAGTAAAATATACTATTTCCGTTCCTCAATTTTCTTCGTGATTTTTCCTTTTGGAATGTTCCTCAATTTTTTTCTTATCTATTTATGGTAACTATCTTCATAACTTATTACCCAAAATAATATCATTTATTCACATATTTTACCATCCATAATCCATCACTATTTTTCTTTCTTATCATCAATAATTTATTTATTTATATATTTTATCATCTATATCCACCATTAATTAATTTAATATTATATTAATGTGAGATTTTTATTCTATTCATAATATATTTAATAGTTTTTTTTTATTAAAATTTGTGTACAAGATTCTCATAAATGAATTTGTGGATGGAAGAAGTATTAAAGAATTTCTTCCTCCTAATCCCTCAAAGTCAAAGCCGCCGCCAATTACCATCCTCCTCCATGCTCCAAAGCAAAACCTAATGAAATTAAAATCCAGTCCATTGAATCATTGATCACCCCTGGTGTGCGAGAAAAAGATTTGGCCGAATGCAGACCCATATTTGGTTTAATCTCTTGCATCTTTGCTTCTTTAATAATCGCACGAAAATCCTTGTTTTTTTTTCCATCTCTTTTATTTTACTCCATTATTATTTTCTCAATCCCTATATTAAAAAGTACATAAACACACATATTAATTAAATCCAAATAAGTACAGAAAAATCCAAATAATATGAACAATAAAATCCACCCACCAATGAAATCAAAAGGGAAAGAAAATTGAAACAAAAAGTCCTTAGAGGAAAAAAAGAGAGAAAAAAGAAAACTTTGAGGATATTGTTATCAGCCATTTCTGTGTGAGTTCTTGTAGAGAGAGATCATCATAGATGGCTTATAATGCTGTGGTTCTTCTTAAGGAGACAATACGAGACCTGCTTAGTTCTTCCGAAATCCCAATGCCCGGTTCCGTTCGAGACACCGTAGAATTTGCACTCAGGGAGGTCGACTCTGTTCAGGAAGCCGTGCACGACAGATTGGATAGCGGCACCGAGTGGGCGGATGAATTGGATTGTCAAATCGAAGAGGCCGCTCATGAATTTATAGAGATTCTTGAAGACATTGACGAGTCAATCGTCGAGGAAAAAGATGCTTGCCGCAAGCTCTCTCAGGGCATGGAGGAAGTATGGAGGAAGATCTATTCCTACGCCGAGACGGCAAAGGAGAAGGAGGAGGAGTATTTTAAAGAAATATACAGCGCATCACTGCCTCAAGAAGAAGAAGAAGAAGATGACGACGAGGATGCAGCTGTTTCATCAAGTGAGGAGATGGTCGGATTTTGCGACGAGTTTAAGGAGATGAAGCATCGTCTGCTGGAAGGAATAAGGCCAGATGAATTCGGTGTGGTCTCGATTGTTGGGACGCCAGGCAGCGGCAGAACATTTGCTGCCAGGAGCATCTTTCACGATTTCTATGTCGAGAATGGAGAGTCTCTGGACTGTGTTGTGTGGGTGAACGTTGGCATGAAATATCAGTTTGAAGAAATTCTGCAAAATATTGTTGAACAAATAGATGATGATCATAAATTGGCGAGTGCTGAGAAGAAATTAGCCGAGTATTTGTGGACATATTTGGAGAGTCGGAAATATCTCATTGTGTTTGATGATATTCGCGACGTGCTGGTGTGGGAGGACTTGAGACGACTATTTCCAGAAAAAGATAATGGGAGCCTGGTCTTGCTCACGACAGGCGTAATGGAAGTAGCACTGTCTGCCCACAGCTTTTACACCTACGAAATGCCTGTTTTGGGTGAAGAGGAGAGCTGGAGTTCATTTCGGTTCGGGTTGTTTGGTGCACAGGCATGCCCTGCACAACTTGAGGAAGCAGGAAGAAAGATCGTCAAGAACTGTCGAGGGCTTCGTATGGCTCTTGCCAAGGTTATGATACTTGTGTGTAAAGCTGAGAAGACATCGGAGTACTGGAACGAGCTAGCAGCAGACGAAGGGAACCCCGTTTTCATGGTTGGTGATGATGAATTGTTGGAGGTACAATTTTTGTTGCTTGGCTTCTATATATTCATTAATCTGTAGCCTTAAATAGAATGTAAAGTTGTATTAATTAACTTGGCAGATGACTAATATCCAAAGAGACATACGGCATCAACTGTGTAGCTTGCCTCTGGAAGATTACGAAACAACTACCATTGAATTGGCTGCAACAGTGCTCGACTTTACTATTCCAACCGACAAAATCAAGAAGGTGATGTTCCCCAACTGTAATTCCAAAACGGAAAACTATGTGTTGTATGGGATGACAGGCATTGGCAAGACTATTTTTGTTAAGAAGATGTTTGATGACGCAACAATTCGGCGCTATTACAACTGTTGCGTGTGGGTCACATTGGGGCCCGATTACAACCCCAAAGAGCTCTTGGGAGATATTATAGCTCAAATATATCCCGAGATTGATAAAACAGATATCAGAGGGATCATGAAATTAGTTAAGAAGTTGCGCGTGCAGTTATCTTGTAAGAGATTTCTCATCGTGTTGGATGATTTATGGAACACAGAGGCCTTGAATTACTTGTATCATTTCCTCCCAAACTTCAAGGGTCGAGTCTTGGCGACAACTAGGGAAGAAGAAGTAGAAAGTTTAAACGAGGATGTGATTTTCGTTAAGCACAAAATGCGACTACTGAACAAAGATGAAAGTTGGTGTCTTTTCCGTCGGAAGGTGTTTGGTGAAGAGTTTTGCCCTCTTGAACTCGAGAAAATTGGAAAGAGGATTGCCAACAAGTGTGGAGGTCTTCCTCTTTTTATCGTCACAGTGGCTTACCTTCTAAGCAAGGCCGAGAAGACTCAAGAATGGTGGAACGAAGTTGCAAGATTCCAGAGATAAAATCTTTCATTTTGATTGAAGCAGATAACCTAAAGTCCAAGTCAATATCTTCACAGTGGCTTATCTTTGCATAGGAAATGGAAGTAAGCAGCTATTTAGGCTTCATCTCCAGCTTGCTTCCAAAATTCAGCCAGTACTCACAAAGATATTTACATTCAATGTGCATGTAGCATAATATTTCTATATACCTGTCCAATTTAAAGAAAATCACTATTCATATATTTCCTATTCCATTTTACTTTCTCATTCATATTAGAGGCCAGAGAAAATTGATAACGAGACAGAGGATGCGTGATTGGAGAGGAGAACAGCTAAGGAACATAATTGAGATCAAAAGGCTAAGTTGAAGGGTCATAAGTTTATCTTACCATAGTATTTATTTAACTTGAATCAATAATTTTACCATAGTATTTATTTAATTTAAAGGGTCATAAGTTTATCTCAGTTTCTCCATATGCAATTAATCAATTTGTATACATTATATAAATTTAAATGTTTAAGTGAAAAAGTTCCATGTACAATCTAAAGTTGTAAAACTTTTAGAAATAATTTTCTAATTAAACTTCATTTTATGTAATTTTCTATATTTTGCCGTACTGATTACATTTTAGCCTTTTGATCTCAATTTGATGTTCCTTAGCTGTTCTCCGATTTCATTTTTTATTATTTTTAGTTTCATTATAACAAACTCATTGATGAAGATCATCATGTCCCAATCAAGTCAACTTAGGTATACTACCTAATAAAGTAATTAGCATTGTTTCAACAACTCTTGCATAATAGATCTTGGCAACCTACGAACAGAACAATTTACCATTCAAATGAATACTAGTAATAAAAAAATACAAGATTAGCTCTCTACTCACCCTAACAAAAAGAAAAGAACCTGACATATGATTAAGAAACAGAATTTGCTGTGAGAAAACGAGCGATGGCTTATGCTGCTGTGGTTTCTCTTACGAACACAATCAACCGCCTTTTAAGACCTGAAGAAGAGATCCAACACTCTGCATCTTCCTTGCTAGAATTCCTCAACAAATTGGACGACAGCCGCCTGTTGCAAGGGAGCGAGGGGCTGGAGGCTTTGCAACGTCAGATCAGAGAGGCTGCACATACAGTAGAAGATGTACTCGAAACTCATGTCTCGACCAAGCTTCTCTTTGCACTTAGATATGACGACCCCTTCGATATCCACTCTCTGGATTTCAAGGAGGTAAAGCCGGAGATAGATTTCTTTGTGGATACGGCGAGGAGGTTTAAGAATGTCGACGACTTTCTCGGCTATGAAGACTTTCATATATCAAATTACGGCGACAAACTTTCCAAGAGAAGGGATGTTGGAGTGTCTGATCTAGCTCGCAAGATCATGTCCGAGGTGGCGGACGAGTCGCCTAAGCTCCGAGTTCTCTCTCTCTATGAGAGGCCATTGTTCGGTAAGACGGCTCTTGCTAAGAGCATCTTCAATGACCCGTCGATTTTGCAGCAGTTCGAGAGGCGGGTGTGGGTGACGATAGGCCCCAAGTATCAGTTCATTGATATCCTCAAAGATATTCTAGCTCAAGTGAAACCTGATCATGATCAAATGTTCGAGCAGGGGAGCGAGATCTCAGCCTTGCGTTTCTACACAAGTTTGAAAGATTGGAGATGTCTGATCGTGCTTGATGACGTGCGCGACAAGCTCGTGTGGCATAACCTGAAGAGGCTACTGCCAGACGAGGGCAGTGGAAATCGGGTGTTGGTGACAACGAGGCTCTCAGAAGTGGCTTACTTCGTAGCCCGCCATCCTGGGCTAGTTTACAGAATGCGCTTTCTGAATCCCCAAGAGAGCGAGAAGCTTCTTCACGACAAGTTATTTGGGGCTCAAGATCTGTGCCCTCATGAACTCGAGGGACCTTTTTACTCTTGTATAAGAAAACGCGAATGTACACGTTTCGATATTGCCGTCGCCTCCAACGTTCTGCCCAAGGCTGAGAAGACCTATAGGTCCTGGATGGGAGAAGCAGTAGAAGTATGTACAGTCACATCACGTCTGCACAATCAGATTTTGCAGGTACTGTTCTTTCACACATAGATCCTCTATCCCACTTTTTTCATCTAAGGCTTTCAGTTGAGTCAATTCTTATTGCTTTATGGAGAATACTACCGTGAACAAATTATTATTCCGACTAATGAAAAAGATATGACCTAGAGTCAGATTTTTGTGTAAAATTTAAAAGATTAGTGTTTGTTATATTTTCAGTTTTTAGTGTTCGTTGATTTCAGTAAAAGAGCATTTGTTTTTGTGTAATGAGCCATTTGATAGTTACAGTTGAAGGTTTGGAAATAAAAGATGAGTACTTGTTAATTTGATCGTTTTGTTTATTGATATATATTTGGACTAGTTTCACTTAAAACTGCCTTCGAGAATCATAAAATTGTCACATTTATGAGAGAAACTTCAACGTATGCAATAATGCCTAAGCGAGATTCATAGTTTTGCAGACAGAGAAAGTTCTAGACCTACAATTAAGCTACACGATACGTGATGAGGGCAAAGCATCGCCATCAGAAAATGACTTTTGTATAAATAAGTGGAAGATGGATAAATTATGTGATGAGGCCAAACAAATCAAAGATTTGCTGCTTCAAGGTTCGGAAAATGTCTCAATAGTTGGGATGGCAGGCATTGGTAAGACCGCTCTTGCCGAGGAAGTTTTTGAAGATCCATCGATTATGCTAAAGTTTGAGCAACGCGCGTGGGTGACCATGGGCCCAGGCTGTATACTCCTGGCTGTTCTGAAAACTATTCTAGCTCAAGTGAATCATACCATTGAATTTGAAGATCTACGGGGGATGCGTTGTGATTCTATGGATGTTCACTTGCGCAAATGTTTGACTGGTGTGAGGTACCTCATTGTGTTAGATGATATATGGGACTCCGAGATCTGGAAGAAGTTGAGAATATTACTTCCTGATAACAATGGAAGCAAGTTCTTGGTGACGACTAGGCTGAATGAAGTAGCAGATTCGTGTGCTCAAAATGTCCACAAAATGCGCTTCCTAAGCAAAGATGAAAGTTGGGATCTCCTTCGTCAAAGGCTGTTTGCAGAAAAGTCTTGCCCTCTTGAGCTAGAGAAAGTTGGGAAGAAGATTGCCGAGAATTGTGACGGTCTTCCTCTCACAATTGTCACAGTCGCCACTATCCTATCCAAAACAGAGAAGACCTTAAAACACTGGAACAAGGTATATCTAATGTTCTTAGTAAAATTATATTTAAGTATGTTGTTTCGTTTGTAATTAAATAATTGTAGATCTTTTTGGTGCAATTTACCTACTTTAATGAATAATTAATACATGAAGTCAGCCACTTAAACTTGAATAGTAATGGATTTGAAAGTACAATTCCACCACGAAAAAATAAGGAAAATGTGTTCACATATGACATTTCTTATCTCGTCTTTAAATTTGTATTATCTTTTGTTCTGTTTGTTTTTATGAATGTTGCTCTAACATCATTTTCCACACGCCCCAAATAACAGTTATCCGAGAAAAAAAGTTCACTTTTCAAGAATGCATATAAAAAGTTGTTCAGCGTACTATCTCCAAGCTACGATTACTTGCCTCAAATCACAAAAGCTTGGTTCCTCTATCTTGGAGTTTTCCCACAAAATTATGAGATCCCCTACTCCAGGCTCCTTAATTTGCTTAGTGCCGAGGGTTTTGTTGAAGACTCATCGCGATCTTTGGAAAGTCTTGCTCAAGGCTGTTTGTTCGAGCTTGCTTCCAGAAATGTCCTTATGATCCAGTTCAAGGAATACGCAAACGGAGAGGAATATGAATACATTGACTCTTGCTGGCTTCATTCTGCCTTTTGGCATCTGTCCATGGCAAGAGCTATTAAGGACCGATTTTTCCATCGCCTAAATACTCTTGATGATAGTCTAGAAGAAAGTATAGGGAGCCAGCGCCGATTATGTTTCGTCAACAACGTTTTATTCGGCATTGAGGCTGTGCGTGAGTCAGTCAAATCCGCTGTAACTGCCCGCTCTCTGCTATGCACCGGTCCTTATCTCCAATATCCTGTGCCATTATGTTTCAGTTTGATGCTGCTCAGGGTGTTGGATGCTCTTTCAATCCGTTTCTATGAGTTTCCAGAAGAAATGGTGGACCTAGTACAGTTAAGGTACCTTGCCTTCACTTATAATGGAGAGCTCCCCTCCTCAATTTCAAAACTTGTGAATATGGAGTACTTGATTGTCCATCGACATCATAACATCAAAATCATTGAAAATCGGGTGTGTCTGCCTATGCAAATCTGGGATATGAGAGAATTGAAGCATCTTCAGGTCATGGGAAGCGACCTACCAATGCCTAGTGAGGGCGATTTTTACCAAACCTGGAGGCACTTTTAGATGTGAGCGCTCTCAGTTGTACCAACGAGGTTCTTGAAAGAATCCCTAAGCTAACCAAGTTGGCAATCCGAATTGAGTTGCTTCCTTATGCTACTGAACCCTCACGCTGTTTTGATCATATTTCCCATTTGCATAAACTCACCTCACTTAAATGTGTCATTGTGAATCCGGAACTCCGGGTTAGGGCTATTGCTCTGCCTAATTGTCTTCCAATTTTCCCATTTAGTCTTTCTAAGTTGAGCCTTAGTGGACTTGGATTACCCTGGGGTTACATGAGTATAATTGGTTCGTTGCCAAACCTTATACTGCTCAAGTTGGAATGCTACGCCTTTCGAGGGCCAAAGTGGGAAATACAAAACCAGGAATTCAGTCGGCTCGAGATTCTGCTACTTGAAGATACTGATCTGGAATACTGGACTTCTGATTATCCCTCTTTACAGCATCTCCGACACATAACGATCAAGCACTGCTTCAAATTGAAGTATATCCGTCTTGAATCTGTTAGAAGTAAATGCCAAATGAAGATAGTGTACTGCAATCATTCGTTTTCAAAGCAAATGGAAAATAATGAGCGAGTAAAGGTAGTCGCATTTATTTTCTGATCAGTTATTCCTAAGTCTGCGTTCATTTATGTTTTGCATGTAAATATGTACGAATTATATTTATACACCTCGAGGTTTTATTTGACTACCAACCAACCCCTCATTGCGCGTGTGTTACTTGATAGTAACTGAGTTTCAATGAGATTTTGTTTTGCAGAACTTGGAGGTGATATAGATCGTGTTCGTTTCCAGCAAAGACGAGAGAATCTGAGGTTTCTACTTACCTTAAAGCTTGATCTTTTTGTTTTAAACTAAAAAGACATTAATTTCAAGAACTATATGATAAAACTAGCTTTGATTTGTGTAAACTCAAGGATGCAAAATGGGATTAAGCTGAAGCATTAATTTGACTGTGAGAGGATAATGGAGCTGCAAGCAAGCTGTCTCGTCAACCGAGAGTAGCAGTAGGAGATTTGACAAGAAGCAAACATTATAAGTTGGATTATTGGAGAATCTGTGCACCACCTTTATTCGCTGCTGCTGCTGCAGCTGCAGACCATGCTCGGTTCGGTCAGTGCCAATTTATGCAATTCATGTTATTCTGCATAGGGATGTCAACGGGTGGTCTTTACCGGGCCGATCCGGAACAGTTCAAAGCCATTAAATTTTAAGTAACGGTTCAGGTTACTGTTACGGTTCTAGAACCGCTTGGACCCGGACCAGTTCAGACCCGCCCATTTGTCCGGTTCGGTCCGACCGGTCAGTTTTTTTTTTTTTTTTTTTTAAATTTGAGCATTACATATCCAATTTTATGTAAGAGCATTTTACATTTGAGTGTAATTACGAAATATTAATTAATTTACAAACACATCTTGTATTGCATATTACATCATGAGCGCATACCGTGCCTTTTACAATATTGTATATTGATAAAATTGTAATATTATTACTATATAAATATTCCCCACTATTGTTACTGTATTCATATTTACCATCCTTTGACTAGAATATCGCATACATGGATTGCCAAGAGTTCAAAAGATTTACTTGAATTGATACGTTGTCATAATAACTTAGTGTAATCTTTGAATAGATCTGCGGTATGTAAAATATTGAAATATCAATTAACTATATATAGATAGTTTTACAAAGTATTGTTCGCAGAATGCTAGAAAGACGTTTGTAATATAGTCCTAATTTAATTATATTACTATAGTATATCTTGTATAAATATTATATATTTTAAGATGACGTACTACACTTAATATTATAATATTTATGTCGATACGATACGATACAAGGACGAAAATCGTTAGTTTTCAAAATCAAAATCGACTATGTTCAAAATACGTTTATATTTATTTATAATATATTTTATATTTTAGTCCAATAAAATTTTTCCTTTGTTGAAATTTGAAATATGAAATTGAAATTTTGAGGATTTGGGTGTAGCGGCCACGGGTAACAGGTTATGATGGGTATCCGATCCAACCATAACGATGGTCGGATCGGTCCGGATCCGTGTTTCTCTGGGCGGTTCAACCGCAGGCCAATCTTAATTTATTGGTTACGGTCCCAGAAAGTTTCCGCCGTTGACATCCCTAATTCTGCACATGAAAGTCATATATCCAGATCGCCAAGAACACTTTCCCCTAAAAGAAAATAAGAAAATTAATAGAACATGAGTTTTGTTGACAACAACATATCACACAATCACAAAGCCAAGTTACTACTTTCTTCTGAATTAAATGTCACACGACACTACACTCCGTTTAGGTGGATTGGGTCCCTCCAAATCTAGGATATATTTGTGCTATATACTACGTAGATTTCTTCTATGTATTTTTGGGGTGAGATAAATGTAAATATATAAAAGTCATAGATCCCAATCTTCCCCTAAAAGGTAACGAGAAAATCAATATATAGATCATGCATTTGGTTCATAACAAGATATCAGTCACAAAACCAACTATTTTTGTACAACACAAACAATATTTTGATTAAAGTGTTCTAGCACCCTTTGTTGATATGCGTTGAATCTATCTGCTGCTTCGCAGTATTGGGCCTTAATACTCGTATTGGGCTGAACCCAAATGGTGTATTCTTTTATGACTATATATATGATCTTTGAGAGCTGTAATCTGTTATCTGAAACCCTAGCCTCCTAATAAAATTTGTTCTCTTTTTCTGCCCGTGGACCTAACCAACTCATTGTTGGTGAACCACGTAAATATGTGTTTTCTTTATGTTTCTATTTCTTAATTGCTCAATATCTCATATAGAAATGAATAAAAGAAGACTAAATACTATTGGTGCAACAATGAAAAGCCATGTTTAAATACTTCAATTCTCATTCTTCGACATCATTTGGATTTTTATTCTTCAACATCTGCAACATTAACTTCCACAATGCAAAAACCAACATTAACTTTAAGAATAGAAAAACTATTCAAAACCCAACGTTAACTTCAAAAGTAGAAAAAGTCAAAACCATTGATTGGTGTAAATAGATAAGAAATTTTCTACAAAATTAACAGAATTTGGATTCTTAATATTCTTCAAACTTCAAGAATAGAAAAACATTGATCGGTGTACAGACCAGATGTATTCAGATATGGTACATAATATAGAATATAATTGTAACATTATACTAATTTATTATTTTGAAGATTAAGTCTAATAACATCAATTAAAATGTAAGGACACTTTTAGAAATTAGAATTTTATATATAATTTGAATACATCCTACCAGATAATGGGTTCTATAAATAATATATTGATTATATATCGTAGATACTTAAATAGAGAAGGGTATCGTGATAACCATTTTTGTCGTGAGAACGTGAGAATCATAAATTAATGAATTCGCAGTGAAAATTGATGAATCTGTTGGAAAGTTACTGAATCCAAAAAACAACATTTTCACCCCTCATGGAATTCGAACCTGGGTGAAAATTCTGAATTTTTGGATTCAGTTAACTTTCCCAACATATATGCATTAACTTTGAGAGCGAATTCATTTTATTCATATCAAATTATTGTGTTTCTTAGTTCTTCCGATAAAATGGTTTTTATTGAAGTTCACTCAACTTTAATATATTCTATAAAATATGATATTGATATTTTATATGCTAAAAAACATTACAGTCAAACATAACACTATTTATTATATAGTGCCTAGCAAACGGGTCCTAATGGATTAAATATAGATAAAAGATGTAAGTTAATTTACTCTTATGACTCAAACAAGGCTTATCACTTTATTTCCATGTGACACTCTTAGTACTTCTCTTTGTATGACCCACATTAACTAGTAACTAGGACATTTATTAGGGGATAGAATAAATATATACAAATAACATAAATTATTATTTATTTTGATGAATTGATTAATTTTGAATTTATTTAATTATCTAATTTTTAAAATACTAGATAATATTCGAATGAGCAACCTCTCGGAATAGGAATTATTTTGAGGATCGGACCTCTTTTCTACAACTTTGAGCACTCACAACTTAAAGAGTCGAAAGCTTCAGTAAACCAAGGCTACATTTATGATTAGGTATGCGTCCTCCCATGACCTGAAGATGTTACAAGTGAGGCCAACACATGTTAAATGAACCAGTCTCACTACGTCAACCCAAACATGTATTTTGCCTAATAATAAAACTTGAAACTATTGATTATTAAAATGAAATCCTATTCTTATTCAGCCCACATTAACAATGAATTCTTGGACCATTTACCCATCAAGCCTATTTTGTAAACTTGGCCTCATTTAACTTTTCACTTTTACGTTACGTAGGTATATATCACCAAATTCAGCCTACTAACATCGTTAACCCTAAACGTCATAACAAATCTAACTGCTTCCGCCGCATCATTAATTCAACACCCTATATAAATTCCGCCTTCATTCCAGAATATTTTGTGTAAAACTTTTACCAGATTTGAGTTCTCACGTTTTCTCAATCGTGGGGATGAGTGTTCTGGTAAGAATACTCAATTTGAAAGAATTTTCGAAATTTTATTTGTTTAGATTTGACCAGCCTTTCTCATTCCACTCATTCCGACTACTGGGAACGAAGGCTTGAATAAACTAATCACAAGATGTAGGCATTTGAATCCAGTTATGAGGTGGATCTATGCACCCAACTGTTTGGTTGTAAATCTTGATAACATTTTCGCTTTAGGTACCTCACACGAATGAAACAACTTAATCTAACTATTTCATTTCAACATGCATCTTGGAATAATATTTACTTTTATCGGACATAGTGACTTAGTAAGGTTCATTAAGTTTTAATTAATAAATACATTATTTTGTTAATTTACAACTTGATTGAATTACAAAGTTATCATGTATTAGACACGGACAGGTTTTGACAATGTCGTCGATTGTCATTACTTAACAACTCACAATTAATAAAATGTTAGTGCACGTCCAAATCTATCATAATATATGTATTGATTGATTGACGGTGCAAATAATACCATTAATTTTGATAGGTTGAGATTAAAAAAAGAGGTGCTTTGGGTTAGATCTACCTAACTCGAATTGAAAAAGTAAATCCCGATTTGATTGTAACATCTCAGAACAATATTTATTTTTACCAATCGAACATGGCCAGATTCGTGCAGGGTTACACAGAGAACAAATTTTATATTTGCCACTTGGTTAACTAGAAAAATCTGTAATCTGATTAACATGGACTGGTTTGCAATGTCGTCGATTGCTAAATATAATAGTTCTAAATCTCGTTTACTGATTAGGATTAATGTGCTTTTGGATTTCTACATTTATACTTTTTCCTATATTAGATTCATGTGCTTTATTTGGCCAAAATAAAATCCAAGTGTACTATTATAATTTAATTTGATTAAAATAAAACACCTTGCTTCATTCTTTTAAAAAAAAAATCCCATTCTTGTGCAGGGCCGGTTGGACCACGAGGCAGCCGAAGTGGCCACCTCAGGCTCCGGCGAAATTAAGGGCTCCGGATATATGTGTCCTTTTATATATGTATATAGATATATAATTTTATTTGCCTAATTTATAAGCCATATGAAATGGTGTAGTGGTAAACTCAAAAAATAAGTTTTTATGTACTATAGGTCATATTGTTCGACTTCTCTCAATACCTTTTTTTCAATTGTTTTTTCATGGCATTTTGAAGCTCAGCCTATAAAATATATTCATTCATTTCTTTACTTCAGATAACTCTTATTTTAGATTTCTCCTCTTTTCTTAAAGCTATCTCTTTAATATTTTGAAATACTGCAAGTTGATGTCGATCATTTAGATTTCTTTCCTAACAATCAGGTTCTATCGTTCTATCTTTTGTTTTTATTGTTTTATTATTGCAACAAATATATATTTTAATTTATGTTGATATTCTCTATTTATATTTAAAGTGTGCCTATTAAAATTTTTACTTGATATTTTGTATTTGTTATTATGATAAATATCTAAGAAATTTGTATTGAATTATATATTTTAAAAATTATGTCTCATAGAAAATATGAAAATGGCTACGAAAAATTTAATTATATAAAAAAGTTAGATTCATTCCCTAATGCACATATTGCTATAGAATATTATTAACTATATCTATAAATGTTGCTTCGGTCGAAAGAAGTTTTTTAAAAATAAAATTTATAAAGTCTTATTTAAGATCACCATGACACAAGAAAGATGAATGAATTAAGTATATTATCTATTGAGAGTAATATATTAGAATATCTCGATTATACAAATTTAATAAGTACTTATGCAGCTGAAAAAACAAGAAAGTTGGAATGATCTCATAAAAAAATTATATACTTTCTTTTTTCCCTTAGGCCCACAATTTTCTTGATCCGACCTTGTTTTTGTGTAATGACCTACAAATCACGCAGGACGAATAAACTATACTTTATTCCAAAGGGACACCTTATATAATTCTTTCACTATAGGTAAGATAGGGACTTGATCTTTCCAAAATAATAGTATATAAAAATTACAGGTACTACAAGAGGACCAAATAAAAATTAATTACTATTATTTATACTGATTGATTAGTCTTGAATAAAAAAATGTTGGACTGTAAATTTACACTTAGGTTAGGTCTACCTAACTCGAATTGAGAGAGAGAGAAAAAAAAAAGTTGCTAAAAGTCAACATCTTGGAAAAATATTTAATTTTACCTGTCATGTGCCGTTCCTTAAAATTTTATAAAAAATACATTTTGCATCTCCCACTTGATTGAAATATAGAATCAAAAGAAATTAAAGGCTGGCAAAGAATTAAACAATGCAGAATACAAAAGAGTTTGAACCAATGTTCCGTAACTAAATACAGGGCCGTCCCGAGGCGGGCGAGCGTTAATGACATAAAAGTCCATCATTTTAAGTAAAATTTTGTATATCCTCTTATATTAATATAAATATTCCTTCAAAAAATAAAATATTCTATATCCCAAAATTTTGTTCTAAACTCTTGGGGCCCAAATTTTGTGAAAAAAATAATTCTTTTATAAATGATATATTGTGGATATTTTTAGATATATTCAATTGTATCTCCATAGTAGAAAATGACTCGTTTTGTTGTTTCGTCCAGGGTTCATTATTTATCGGACCGCTCGACTAAATATATACTAGCCTAGATAAACCTAACTAAATCTCAATCTCAATGGCGATGCCTTCTTGTAAGTTAGTAGTAGAAAGTCTTCATATCACTGTCAATTCTTGGTGCATGCGTGAGCGTGACCATTCTAATTCGTAATTAAGTTTAACATTTTTTTTTTAATTTTTTTTTTTTTTTTTTTGCGCGTCGAATGAGAGGGAAAAGGAATAGTTCTCGTTTACTGAATATCACAAGAACATTTAAGGTCATCTTCCTATAAAAGACATTAATGGGTAATGGACTAGTAGGATACTTATTGATATGGAATAATATACTCAATATATTTAGTTACAAACCCTATGATTCGCTTATTTAGAATATATTTAGAGGGTGTTTGGTTGAGCCTATAATTAAGCTCACGTTAAGTGTTTGGTAAAATAAGGTACTCTTCAAAAAATAAATTTCCCAATCCTAATTTATCTTTTCATAAGTTTATAAGCAATAATGAATTTATCAAAATAATCTTACTATGATTCATTATTTCCTACATATACTCTATCAATTTCACATCTCGTCAATTTTTTTTCTCTCTAACTCATGATTCTTTCTATAAGTTATAAACTCAATTATTCAAACACTTTGACAACTTATAAGCTCTTGAGATATTATATCATATAAGCTCTTGAAACATCTTATAAGGTCCAAGAACTTATAAACTCTCTAAAATAAGCTTAGCCAAACACCTCTGAAACTTATGATGCGGTCCAATAAAAACATACATGACATAGCTCATATATTAGAGGTTAGCTTCGGGTACACAATTTCACAGAATATATCTATGAGTTAGATCTGCCTTCAAGCCTTCTAGCTAGAGCCAGAATTCGAAGGTGCCCTCACATCACTTCCTCGCCTACATGCTAATGCATATATTCAGAAGTGCTTAATTGGAGTTATTAACTATATAGATGGAATATATAAATTGAGTCAAATCAAATCAATCTGTAATCAAGCTGAAAAGGGATTGCACCAAATAAATCCATGATATGTAGCTTTATCAATCAACGGATTTTATTCGGACCGATTCAGAACTGCTTATAGTCCATTAACAATAGCTTAGGTTCTGGTTCCAGATTCGCTCAGACTCGGCCCAATTGTTCAGGATCCGACTGGGCCGATTCTTTTTGGTTTTTGTTTTTTAGTGCACTATTAATAATTAATTATCATTTCTTATTAAGTTATCAAAAATTGATATAAATTGGTAATCATTGCAGCATTTGGGTAATTACCCGACCCATACCCATAGTTTGATTTTCTGAGTTCGATAATGTGTCAATTCCAGAATCAAAACTGATACTTATTTAGTTTTGGTGCGGATAAATCCTTCCCATTAACAAGTGTAATCACATTCATACAAACTGAAAGCAAACAACTCCATCACAACAAAAACTAATAATTAAACCAATCATTTTCTTCACACTGATTTACATTAATGTACGATAATCATTTTATTAGATACGACAAGAGGCGCAAGAGTCCTTATTAATATTAACTATATTATTCAATTAAGTACCACGCAACAGACACGATGATAGAACAAGACTGTTGGGTATCTTCGCCTAGCCAAGGGTTCACCACTTGGTTCCCGACCTTCTGCCTTCTCCACTTAGTGCTCAAGCACTACAGACTTTATAGCTTTCTTCAGCCTGCACACGAACAGATCTCAAAGAATGGGAAAAGGTGTCCTCGGACACAGTGGCTCAGATTTTTCCACTCGGCGGCGCAATCACTCCGGCAACAACAGATCTAGGGTTTTCTACAGGTGGAAGGGTAGAAAGGATGTAAACACTCCGAGCTTTGTAGGCTACCAAACAGGAGACCTTAATCCAAGGAATCTGGCAACCACACTCTCTCAAGAACACAGAATAACTTCTCAGAATCACCAACAGGATAACCTCTCTCTGGTATCCGATGATTCTCCAGCCACAACAGGTTACAGAGGGTTTTATATTGTGAGGACGCAGGGGGTAAGGACGGGGTAGCCATAAATGGTGGTGAAGAGCTCAGTAATGGTGGTGGGAGGTACGGAGGAAACGAGGAGATGGGGGAGGGAAAAAGAGGCGCAGCCTCAATTAGGGTAATGAGAGGTATCGGGAAGGGGGGAGGCAGAAATAGGGTTTAGGTAATGGGCGAAGGCCTATCAGCTTAGAAAGAGCGAGCCATTGTTCATGAGACTTTAAGTATCTAAACAACCATTTCTGACTTCCCAATGGGAAGTCCAGATTTGCCATATGTCTACTCAAGCAAGCAACATATGCAATGTCGGGCCTAGTGCTAATCATTAAATACATAATGGACCCAATGGCATTTGCATAAGGAACATCTTTCATTTCATCCATTTCAGAATTTGATTGAGGAGCCTGTGTCTTGCTTAACACAAAGTGGGAAGCAAGAGGTATATTAATGATTTGCAATTAGACATCTTGAATTTAAGCAAAATCGATTCACATAATCACTTTGATGCGAGCAAGGTAGAATTTTCCTATTTCTTTCTATGTTCATGCCCAATATTTTCTTAGCATCTCCAAGATCTTTCATGCTGAAATTTTCACACAAGCACTTTTGAACATGCTGAATTGTTTTCAAACAAGGGCCAAGAATTAGCATATCATCCACATACAATAGCAGGTAAACAGGAGGCCCAGAGTTCATGTAGTAAAGACAATGGTCAAACTGACTTCTAGAAAAGTTTAAACTTTGCATGCATTGGTCAAATTTAATATTCCACTGTTTGGGAGACTGTTTCAGGCCATATAGAGATTTTTTAAGCAAGCAAACATGATCAGGAAAGTTTTTACTCACAAATCCTTCAGGCTGTTTCATGTAAATAGCATTTTCAAGTTCACCATGCAAGAAGGCAGTAGTAACATCCATTTGTTTTAGTTCCCAGTTAAAGTGAGCAACTAAGGCAAGCTTTATTCTAACAGTGGTGAATTTAACAACAGGAGCAAAAATTTCATTATAATCAATTCCTTCCTTTTGAGTAAACCCTTTAGCCACTAGCCTAGCTTTATACCTAACATTTTCAGGTTCATTTTTAATCTTAAATAACCATTTACATTCAACCACAGAGCAATCATCAGGTTTTTCCACCAGGACCCATGTTTCATTATCATGCAGAGATTTCATTTCAGAATTCATGGCTGCAAGCCATTTCTCAGAATCAAGGGACTCAACTGCCTCAGAGTAGGAGTTTGGTTCAGAATAATCAACATTAGTGAACACATTAAAAGCATATAAGGAGAGATTATAGTCATCAAACCTAGCAGGCAATCTTACATGTCTTCTTTCTCTATCTCTAGCAAGGTGATAATCATTTAGGTCTTCAGGGGTTGATTCAGGTTCAGATACAGATTCAGGAATGGGGTTAGGATCAGTTTCTGGAATAGTAGCTTCAGGTGTAGGTTCATTTAGTTCATCCTGTTCAGGGGTTTGAGGATCCACCTCATTTGGAACAAAAGGGGGGTAAAACATGAAGTCATATTTGTCAAGCACATTATTTTTCTCCACCTCACTTGGAGCAGCAGAGAGTGAGGATTCATGCAAACAAGGAAAACTCAGTTCATTAAAAGCAACATCCCTACTTATGCATGTTTTGAAACCAGGTACACTTCTATCCCATAACCTATAGCCTTTGACACCATCAGGATAACCCAAAAACACACATTTCTTGGCTCTGGGTTCAAGTTTTCCTATACTTTGATGCACATAAGCAGCACACCCAAACACCCTCAAATGTTTCAGACAAACAGGTTTATTCCAGAAAACAGATTCAGGCAGCTTACCTCTTAAGGGAACAGAAGGAGACCTATTTATCAAATAGGTTGCTGTAATGAGAGCTTCTCCCCAGAAATGTTTTGAGAGACCAGAGGTAACAAGAAGGCTTCTTACTCTCTCATATATTAGAGGTTAGCTTCGGGTACACAATTTCATAGAATATATCTATGAGTTAGATCTGCCTTCAAGCCTTCTAGCTAGAGCCAGAATTCGAAGGTGCCCTCACATCACTTCCTCGCCTACATGCTAATGCATATATTCAGAAGTGCTTAATTGGAGTTATTAACTATATAGATGGAATATATAAATTGAGTCAAATCAAATCAATCTGTAATCAAGCTGAAAAGGATTGCACCAAATAAATCCATGATATGTAGCTTTATCAATGAGCGGATTTTATTCGGACCGATTCGAGCGCTTATAGTCCATTAACAATAGCTTAGGTTACGGTCCAGATTCGCTCGGACTCGGCCCAATTGTTCGGGATCCGATGGGCGATTTTTTTAGGTTTTTGTTTTTTAGTGCACTATTAATAATTAATTATCATTTCTTATTAAGTTATCAAAAATTGATATAAATTGGTAATTATTGCAGCATTTGGGTAATTACCCGACCCATACCCATAGTTTGATTTTCTGAGTTCGATAATGTGTCAATTCCAGAATCAAAACTGATACTTATTTAGTTTTGGTGCGGATAAATCCTTCCCATTAACAAGTGTAATCACATTCATACAAACTGAAAGCAAACAACTCCATCACAACAAAAACTAATAATTAAATCAATCATTTTCTTCACACTGATTTACATTAATGTACGATAATCATTTTATTAGATACGACAAGAGGCGCAAGAGTCCTTATTAATATTAACTATATTATTCAATTAAGTACCACGCAACAGACACGATGATAGAACAAGACAAACAATTTAAAGTTTATCATCTGTAAATGGAAGTGTTGCAGTTAAATGAAGGAAGCAGAAGACTTCATATCAGGCCTAAAAACGAACGATGGCATCTCCATACCTCAAACATCAACCGTCTCAACTTGATTAGACTGCTATTTTTGGCTTTATTGTTCCACTGCAGGATAAAGGATTTGTTACCAGTGAGATTCATATACCTCAAAGAGTTAGGATACTGCTATGAACTGAAATCATAAGGGCAACATACCTGAAAAGATCGCATCCAGGGCCAATGGTGAGCTTGAATGGAATCTCCCACTTGACCTTTTGAGATTCTTTTGGTCTGGTTTTCCATTATATTCTTGGCGGAGTCAACTACAGATTTACTGACGCGATCAATCTCCAAGCTCACAAGGTCATGTTTTGACAGGCTCTCGGGGATTTCTATGAGTTTTTCACAATTCTTAATCACAAGCGACCTAAGGTTTGGAAAATAAGAATCAGAGGCATTCCAGTTAACCAATTCTGAGTTTTCGATGAGAAAGAATTGGAGAAGAGGAAAGCCATCAGCCTCATTAGCAACCCAATCCTCTCCAGTGAATGCATTATTTTTCAACTTGAGGACCTTCAGGTTCTCGATCTTTGCCAACAAGCACATATGAATATCCCATTGCAGGTATGTCTTTGACAAGGTGAGACTCTCTAGCCTCTGTGGGAAACAGCCCAGCTTAGTAAGGACTAGTGGATTGGAAGGCTCTGATTTATCATCTGACTCATTCATTAGCTTCAACTTCTGGAGATGAGGGAAATCTTTCAGGAACATAGTGTGGACAAGATCGGCTAATATCCCGCGAACCCCCAATCTTTTCATATTTGGGGCCCTTTTAGAGAGACCTGGCTTGCATGATTTTGGCGACAATCTGCTAAACGTTTGAAGGTTTTCGCATGCTTTAACTTTCCAATTTTTGTATTCCAAGAAAATAGCTGCTTTTGTTTTGAGACGCCTCAACCGGATCATCTTCGAAATATTTGCTTTCACTGTAATGAAAGGTAGATTTGTGTTGACTATCAGAGTTTGTAGATTGATCAGCTCGGAGATATCTTCTGGAAGCACTTGGAGATTTTCAATAAACAAAGTAACATGCTTCAAAAGTACAAGTTTTTTGACCTCCGGAAAATGTTGGAATTTGGTGGACCTGCAGTTCAAAACCCTAAGAAAATTACAGACATCTGGGAGAGTTACCGAACCCTGCAGGTTGACAGATTTCTCGTAGAAACATAGAAGCGAACGGACATGTTTGCCACTTAGAGCTTTCGAGAGGAATTCTGAGGGATCAGAGTCGAAACAAAGACGGCGAAAGTCCGATACCTCAAAAACTGGAGGGTTAGGTCCTTCGGTTGATCCTTTTATCACTCTGAATAACTTTTCCTCCATGGCTTTAGATCTGCAGAATTCACGTATCATATCATGAACCCAACATGTTTTAACTTGCTCGAGATTTTTTTTTGCCGCCATTAACAAGTTCATCTTGATAAGAGTGTCCAGAATTGTCTCCGCTTTTTCTTCTAAGCTCTCTTTCTCCCCTCTTTCCGTTGTACAAATCCTTCTGCAATCCATAATTGGGTCAATGTTGAAACTGGGATCTCATGATTTTCAGGAAACAATCCTGAATAAAGAAAACAAACTCTCAAATCATGACCCAGTCTCCTGTAACTCAATTCTAAAGCACTTGAGATCAATTTCTGCTCGTCTTTTTCCAGAATCTCATTCACAGTTCTTGATACTTTTGACCACTCCTCTTTAACAGCAAGGATTCCTCGGGTATTCGTGAAAATACCCTTAAGAATTCCTCCAATCACCAGAATTATCAGTGGAACACCACGACATCTTTCAGCTATAACTTGCCCGACATCTTCCAACTCTTCATGGCAATCTTCAAGATTGTCGAAAACCTGTAATTTCAGGAGTTCCAAACTTCCTTTATTGTTTAAAGGTTGTAGATGGTGGGGCGTCCGGATAATATTAGCTCCTGCAGCAACTTCTGTCTCACGAGTAGTTACTAAGACTTTGCCCTTCCCGTTGTTCTTGGGCAAGATTTTTTCAATTTTTTGCCAATCTTCTTTTGTCCATACATCATCCGTGACTAACAAGAAGTCCCTTTTTCTTAAACTTTCACGAACTGATACGATTAAGTCACGCTCGTTCGTGCTAAACGTGTCCTTGAGAGTTATTTGTTTCAGGATGGAGCGAAATACCTCCGTGCTATCGAACTTTTGAGAAACGTGAATCCAGATGCGCAATCGGAATTGAGCAACAACATCTTTATGCTCAAAAATCTTCCGTGCAAATGTTGTCTTCCCTATCCCAGGCATGCCCGTGATGCTGATGACGTCAAGTCGTTCTTTTGATTCCTTTAGAATATCAAGAATGATCGTTTCGTCTTGGAAATCTACAACGTTCTCTTGCAATTTTGACTGTTCCAGTGAAGATTGCTGCTGTCCCGTCGACTGGTCCTATAAAAAGGTAGGACAGTTCATCAGACATAATTCAAAAGCTTTTTTGTTTAATAGTTACGGGATGAAAAATTGAGTTTCCTACCCTAGTCTCTCATTCTTAGAGATATAAAAGGAGAGAATATGAATGAGCTAGAGTGCTTGAGGTATTCCAAATCCCTTTTTATATTTCGGTAATATATATATAATACTGCGTGCATATATATAGTGTTGTTAATTTGGAGAAGTGTACTCGTAAACATGGTATGAGATCTTATATTATACAAGATATTCTTTCTGTTTCAGCTAATATGCTTTGTATTCTTTTTGTGTCATTCCACTCAAGATTATTTGTTTCATTTTTTAGGAAATAATTATATCTTCAAAAGTTATGAGTCTCACCTACTTTTTATCACTTTAAATACTTTATGCTCTTCTCCTAAATAATCGTACAGAAAAGAAATGAGTCGTCTTGGATGAGACGGAGGGAGTATAACATAAAGTATCTAAATAGATCAAAATCGGGTTAAACCTCATGTGATAGCCTACAAATAACACCAGGGAAAATGTTCAAATGTTCATCTAATGCTTCTTACTAGAATCAACAAACCTCTAAATTATTTTTAGATACAATATATATATTAGTAATTGTTGGCATACATACTTTCTCTATTATTACTTGTCAAAAATTGCTTTGTGCCAACGTTTATACTATTAATTTGCACTTTTGAAGAATAAACAAGAAGGACTAGCTACATTTTCGCATCTTATTTTGATCATTTTATAGAAATTCTATACATTTTTTAATCTTATTATATTATTTATTATTAATTGGCGCAACTACAATGTGTTATTCAGCAATGCAGTAACCATATTTGTTGTTCAGTTTCTGGAATACGAAATTTTCTTCTTCCACGACTTATATTATAAAATAATACTATATATATAGTATAAGTATAATAATAGCTATAATAACAAAACTGATTATCACAGCACAAAAGAAAGAAGATACGGATTGAAATTAAGAAAACAAACAATATATACCTAGAAATGAATGTTATTGGTCACTAATATGGAACTTGGATATTTAGTTTAACTTATATAAAATAAAATAAAAGTAAAAAGAAAGGAAAGAGAAGACAAGACAAGACAAGAGAAGCATCGACAAACAATTTACCAAATTTCAGAAATTTTATCCAACAAACAAACAATTAGAGTACGTATACTGAAGTCAATGGTTATAAATTTATAATCACAAGTTTCAGTTCATGATAACAAATCCTATTGATTTAGAAAATAAAAATAATCAATCAATTCATTAGTATCATGCATATATGCAATCCTTGGACTACAGGAAGAAGCAATACAAATTTTGGATCAAACAACTAAAACATTCTTATAAGTAGTTCAATTCCACAATTAATTCCGCCAAGCAAATTTAAGAATGTGAAGCTTAGTAGTCTGTTAAATCAATGTGGTATGAACTTATGATGAGTTCAAAGTATCTAAACATAGGAGTTTAGGAAGCAAAAATCATGTATCCACAAGCAATTAATAGATATAATACTATTAAGCAATAATATTAAAAACATGGTAAACTTTACCATTTCCATTTCCACCTCCGGCATCTGTTTTGGCAAGCTGCCGCTTGATCCATTGTTGTTTTCTTTTCCTCCATTTATCTGGCGCATCTCATCTAAAATTGGTTTCACTCTTTGTTCTCTAAGGTTCTTGACGTCTTGTTCCATTTCGGTGCTTAATTTTCTCCAGGATCGGTTGAAGAAATTCTTGGTCTTTGCTGCAGCCTTCTTGGTCAAGCAAATTTCAATGGTGTCTTCCACGTCATAAACAAGCTCCCTGATTTGGCTCTCCTTTACTCTGAAGAGATTATTCTTCTCAGACACCATGGACGTGTCCTGGAGGAAGGCCTCAAAATCAGAAAGCGCTGTTTTGAGCTGCTCAAACTCATTTTTTGCCCCATCTTTGAGATTCTTATAATCTATCCACTCCTCCTTCAACGTTTGCAGTAGGAATAACAAAGATCCACCTTCAACAGACATCTGATATATGTGTGTGTTTGGGTGTGTGTGAGACAGAGAGAGAGAGGAGTTTGTAGTTTTAGGAAGCAGATGAGTAGTAATTGAAACCAAGGTTATTGATCATGGCTAATATTACCTATTTCCATGAATATGGGATTAATCAAATTTAATTTTTTGTTTTCTAATAAAACTATTCTTATTCATTTTCTAACAACAACAACAACAACAACAACAACAATAATAATAATAATAATAATAATAATAATAATAATAATAATTATTATTATTATTATTATTATTATTATTATTGCAATAATAATAACATATATTATATGAATATGATTATTCTGTTTATTTTGTTTCATTCATATTCATTCATTCCTTATACACATATTCCATTCCTATCATCATTTCATTCCAAAGTCTATTATATTCTTATCTAATTTCATTCATACGTACCAACCACTATCTAATTGTTTTGTAGATATGAATAATTGTATGATGAATATACTATTACGCCAATCCTGACTTTCAAATAAGTGAATTAGATTTTTACGATTGCTAAGATATTGCTATATTGAAACTACAAATGTATATGCATGTTAAGATATGTATTTTTCATTGGTCAGTGATTTATACCATTACATTATTAATAGAGTAATCCCATATTCTTTTCAGAACTTACACTGAGTATAACATTACTCATCAGAAATCGATCTCTTTTTTATTTTTTTATTTTTTCTTTTGATGGGAAATCAAAATTTATATGTCTACATATAGATGATATGTGTTTGCATTGGAATTTGAAAGAATTCCAATAAATTTTATACCCGTTGGGCATTTGCCTATGTTTGTTGTACTGTAGAGCTCCCATTCAAATAATATATACCAAGTATCAAATAATAAAATATTTAAAGATTTGAAAAGTCCACTTATATATTTTGAATGTGGATAAAGTGGTATAATAAGACAATACGATCAACATTTTATTATCATAGAGTGAAATGGATATTTAGCTTATTTAGGATAAAAAAGATAAATGCTAGCTACTCTTATAAAAATATGCAAATAATAGCCAGCATTATCATAATACTCTTAGGTGGTGTTTACTTTGCATGATTAAGTTGCATAGATAAAATTAATCCAACCTAATCAAGTGTTTACTTTTAAGGATTAATATTTGAGGATATCCCAAAACCCGGGATTATTTTAATCCTTCGAATTGTTCTTCATTAATGTTAATCCAACTAATATAGGTATGATTGAAATAATCCTCCAAATAAAGGAAAAATTATTTATCCCAATTTTAATCCTTCACTAATCCTTTGTAGTAAACAAAGGACTGATAGATAAAAATTATCTTATCACACATTTAATCCATCAAATAATCAATCCTCCAAATGCTAATCATGAAAAGTAAACACCTCATTAGGGGGTGTTTACTTGCCATGATTAGGTTGGATAGATAAAATTAATCCAACTTAATCAAGTGTTTACTTTTAAGGATTAACATTTGAGGATATCTCAAAGCCCGAGATTATTTTAATCCTTTGAATTGTTCCATATTAATTATAATCCAACCAATATAGATATGATTGAAATAATCCTACAAATAAATGGAGAATTATTTATTCCAATTTTAATCCTTCATCAATCCTTTGTAGTAAACAAATGATTGATAGATAAAAATTATCTTATCATATATTTAATCCATCAAATAATCAATCCTTCAAAATGCTAAACATACAAAGTAAACACCCCCTTACTATATTATTTTTAAATAATTTAATCCTTAGTAGGTTTAACTTTGTCATTTCATAAACGTTCAAATGATGAGACTAATCGATCTATATTAAAAATAAGGTCATAGATTCAATGCACAAGGACCACAACGTCCATCCACTTGTCCTACTAAAAAAATATTAGGTTTTACTTTCACGAGATGTTAAAAAAATTTACCCGACACCACCGAAATCCGAAACCCTCGTTCCCACACCCCCACGGTCGTAAATCTGCCACTCCTACCCTCGTGAGTAGGGGTGAGCAAAATGTCCAATAACCGAATAATCGAACCGAACCAAACCAAACCGAAATATCTAATTTGGTTCGGGTAAATTGGTTATTTCGGACAATCCGGTTATAACCGAAATATATTTTGGTAGTATGGTTTTCGATCGGGTATGAGTTTTTTTACCCGAATATCCGATACCCGAAATTTATATTTATATATAATATAATAATATTATAATTAAATACATAGTTGCCCTAAACCTAAATGATACTGAGTTGTTGCCGCCCACAAACACAAAACACAATTCTCTCTCTCAAGTCTCAACGCCGCCCACAACCACACAATACATTCTCGCCACGCAGCCGTCTACCGCCACGCCGTCGCCGACTGCACATTGCTCATCCACGTCGCACCGTCTACCGCCACGCCGTCGCTGAGTCACTGCTGCACACTGCTCGTCCACGCTGCCGTGCTGCCACGCTGTCGCCGCTACTCTACTCGTCTACCGCCACGCTTCCACCGCCGCTGCTCGCCTACGCTGCTCGTCACCGCTACATTGCTCTGCTTTGTAAAATTGTAAGTGAAATAGTCAACTTATATAATTATAAAATTGCTCTGCTCGTCATCGCCGGCGCCGCTGCATTTTAATTTCATTGAATTGGTCACAACTATTTCCTTGTGATTGGTCACACAATTGTTTCCATTCCATTGGCATTCCTTGTATTCTGTAAAAATTATGTGAAGAAAATAGCTTCCTTTTTTTTAAGGAAAGTAAGAATGATTTGTATTGTTTGGGACAATTTTCTCTTGTGCTATAGCCCCTTGTAATAAGTTGTATTGTTTGGGATGATTCTGTATTGTTTGTATTGTTTGGGATGATTCTGTAAAAATTTCTCATGCTTAACCCCTTGTAATAAGTTGCAGGCAATGCTAAAGTTTATTTGATTCCAATTTTTCGTTATTTAAAGTAGTTAGATAGACATTTAAGGATTTATATCTAAACCATCAAAGGAATTATTAATTATCAGTGCAGTATGAACTCTATAAGCAAATGAAGTTGAGATTTTAACTTATAAGATTTCGTCGGCAAACAGAATTAAGGTTTTGCTCCACGAATCTTGTGACAGTATGAACTCTATAAGTTATTTGTTGAGTGTTAGAATATTTTTTGTATGTTTTTATTTAAAATTCACAATCGGGGCAAAAATTCGGTTTTATCCGAAATATCCGAAATAATTTTCGGTTATTTTGGTTTAGTAACCAAATTATTTCGATTTAGTTGGATATCATTTCTAAAATTTCGATTATTTTAATTGGATATTTTTTGGTCATACCCACCGAATACCGAATACTCACCCCTACTCGTGAGCTCTGCCACTCCCGCTAACCGAAGATCCGCCGCCGTCGAAATCAAGCTCCTCCATAGCCCCATGACGGTGGACATGGAACGGAGGCGGCCCAAATCGGAAATAATGTCATCGAGTTCGACCAATTGCAACTTCGAAATGGACGCACACAATCAACCCAGCCGGTCAGTGTTACACGATTTGAAGATGTTGTTTCGATTTTTATGGGAAATCGACGAAGAACCCATAAGTTTCAACTTGCACAGTTCTCGCAGCTAAATTGAATTGCTCGATTAAGTCCAAATCGTGTAATAGTTGATAATGAACTGTCACACGATTTCATTTTCTAAACGTACGTGTAATCATTTAAGATGAAATTGTGTAACAGTGTAAATTGCATTATTATCATATTTGTTCAAAGAAAACGTTGACTTCAATTTTTTGCTGTGAAGCGTTTCAAAGTTGGATCTTTTTAGCATAACACGTTGAGTTCAACGTCGCGGAAAGCATCAAATTTGCACCCGAAATTTGCTGTAAAATTTCTCCAAAGTTCACCTCCAATTATTTTATCTTAAGTTGCCGCTTTTTAATTCATATTTACGAATTTTTTAATTTCTTTAAAAATTAAGCAGATAATAATGGTGAAAGAGGAGCAAGAATAATTGGGACGTCTAACTACAAAAAAGTTATTATTGCATATTTTTATAAGGGTAACTATTATTTGCCTTTCTTTCCAAATAGGCTAGTTTACGTATAATTCGCTCTGTCGGAAATTTATAAAATTATCTTTAAAAGAAATATATAGGAGGGATCTAATAGGTGAAACCAATTTTGTAAATATATTTTTTATATAGGAAAAATATATAGGGTCACGATCAAGGGTAATTCTCTACTCTTAGATAGTGTATAGTACCAAATTTAAACCACACATTATGACAGTGTGGACACATCAAAAATTGACAAGTGGTAGTTCTATTTTTTCAAGAAAAAAAAAAAATATTATGAGCATGGGTAAAATGGGAAGGGCACCTAGCGTGCACTAGGTTCCAGTGGGCGCCAGGAAGGACACTCAACACGTGTCGGGCGCTAGGGAGATGCGTCAGTGTGCCGCATAACAAAAACATGCATACAACAAAATAAAAACATGCATACGACAAATCAGATTGATGCATATTCGCCATTGGGCGCTCGAGAGATGCTCCAGCGTGCCGCAAAGTAGTAGTATGCATACAATAAAACAGAAACATACATACTATAAACTGGAAACCTACATATTTGCAAACACAAACATGCATACTACAAAACAGATCATGTATATTTTAAAACAAAAACCAGATCAAATATCAAATCGATCGTTTGACTAGATCATTAGATCACTAATTCGATCGGTTGAACCGATTTTAAAAAATCGGATGACTCGAATATATTATATTTGTATATTAACTATATTAATATACTTTCTTTAGATGAAAACATATCAATACTTGAATAAACTATTAGCGTGATATAAATTGAATCAAGTATTGAATTATTTTTCAATTATTGTATAATCTTTAAAAACTCATGATCGGTGACCCAGTTTATACGAAAATAAATTGTTATGCGGAAAAAATGGTGCTCACAAAGTTCGAACCAATGCACCTTGAAACGTGGCAAACTAGACCACAACCATCCGCACCAACTTAAGAGTTTGATTTTATTACTATGATTAATTAATTTAACAATTCTAAATATTAATATAAATAAAAATTATAGATATCAAATAATTATCATTAGATAAAATATTTCTAAATTATCATTATCAAATTATTTTTCCATAAAATTTTCATTCATTTGGTTATTATGATATAAAAATGATGGTAGGTATTAATCAAAATTTGTAATTGTTCTTTGTTCTATTTTTCTTAAACTTACTTATTTTTCATTTAATATGTACTTTGGATTATTCATGGTGTTGAACAAATATTATGAAATAATTTTATATACTTTTAGTTGATACAATATATAATTTTTTTATTATTTGAAATAATTTTATCATGGTATCAAGTATTTATACGTTTTTATCTAAAGAAGGTATTGATATATTTAATATATAAGCATCATATATAAAAGTCTTTCAGTTTTTTAAAATCAGTTCAACAGATCGAATTAGTAATTTAACAACCCAATCACACAACCAGTTTGATGCCCGACCCGATTTTAAAAAAAGGGGAACAAACTTAAATACTCATTTTTATCAAAATGTGTACAACCTATAACCAATTCTAAAATTTGCTACACTTCATACCCATTTTATTAATTTAATGTATTTTTGAGTGAAATATGATGTGATTTTCAACATCATTGTGTTTTTTTAATATTAAAATCAGTGTATTTTGAAGTTTGAAATGGAATATGAAATCTCTAGTCGATCGGAGACAGTGTATTGGTCGTCCGGAGACTTCAAAAATAATAGAATTATAGAAAAAAAAACTTGATATTCCAATGAAAAACCTTGTTTCCGGTCATGAAATTATTGTCTCCGGTCGCGAAAATAATTATCTCTGGTCGACTGGAGACAAAAATTTCATGATCGGAGACAATGTTTTCACGACCGAATAAAATTAAAGTTTTCACGACCGGAAATAATATTTTCTAATGGAATCTCAAGTTTTTTCAATAATTCTAATATTTTTAAGTCTTCGGTCAATCATTACACTTTCTTCGATTGACCGAAGAGATTCTTCAGCTTTTTGACTTAAAATACATTAAAATAATGAAATAGATATGAAGTGTAGCAAATTTTTAAAATGGATATAGATGATACACACTTTTGGGAAAATATGTATTTATATATAGTTCCTCCTTAGTTTATATAAAAAAGTACATGTTAATATTTTGTTTGTTTAGATAGATAATTTTTTGTTTGTTTAGATGGATTGAAACTTTGTATATTTCAACACTTCTTGATTATTTTTATCATTTAAGCTGATTTTGATTGATTCATATCCTACTGAAAGGATGAGATTAGAGTATCTCCAACACTATTGTAAATAAGCGCACAATGCTATTTTTAGGGGTGAGCAAAAAATCTGAAAACCAAATATTCGATCAGAACCAAACCGAAATTTAAAATTCGGTTCGGATTTTCGGATCAGATCGGATTGAATTTTTTTAAAATTTCGAATTTTCGGATCGGATTGATTGGATTTTTAAATCCGAAAAATCCAAAATTCGAATAATATATAATTTGCATATAAAAATAATATTTTATTTAAATATGTTTAAATTTAATATAAATATATATAAGAATTAACAAAAATTGGTTTCGGATTTTCGATTTTTTCACAATTTTGGATTTTTCGGTTTGGTTCGGTTCGGTTCGGTTCGGTTCGGATTTCGGATATTCGGTTCGGATCAGAATTTTTCTTTCACAAAATTCGAATTTTCGGATCGATTCGGATTAGGCAAAAATCCAAACCGAAATCCGAATGCTCACCCCTAGCTATTTTGCTGTTGAATTCCTCCCAATCTGCTCCATTTTCTTGCTCTATTATTGCTACAAAACATGTGTTGCGCAGAAAATACAACAACATTCTTTTTTTATTAATATATAATAATGAATGTTTGTTTATTCTATTTTATGGATATGGAAGGCTTATACATATTTATTCTATTTATCGAACGAAAAGCGTTCGTCGGCAAAGTTCGAAATTTACCTAAGATTAAAATACACTAAAGATACACAAATTGAAATACAAAATAATTAAAATTACACTAAAGCTAAGTTTTAATTATATCTTTTTGCATTAACATATCATTATATTTTATACAATTATATAAGATAATTATATTTAAAATTTGTTTTAATATAAGTTTTAAAAATTATTAAGATTGAATAAATAAAGAAGAATATTCTTAATTTTTTTTCGCTATAAAATATAGTAATGGTTGGGAACAAAATATTGTTTCTCTTGTAAAATATAGATAAAACTGATATATTTTCAAGAAAACCCTTGGAGATGCTAATAATGAGGATACAAATATTCAACTTTTTATCTTTATAAATCATAAAAAGTAGACACTACTTAAGATTCAACATCTCAGAGTGCATTTATGAGTAGCAATGAAAATTAATTTTCAACTTATATCCTGATCAAGAGATATGGGCACCGGAGGTGAGCGACTTCATAGCCATATCGGATAATGCTTATGTAAGGGAGCAAGTGCTTCTCATGGAGAAAGCCATTCTTGGGAAGCTGGAGTGGTACCTAACTGTTCCGACCCCTTACGTGTTTCTCGTTCGATACATCAAAGCATCCGTCCCTGCTGATAAGGAGGTGGTACATAGAAATTGACTGATTCATCAAACATAGTTCTTTCCACACATTTGTGGATTATGTTATGTAATGGATTGTGTAGATTATTTTGTGTTTCAAATTGGTGCATATTTTGTTGAATTTTTGATTTAGTATTTTTAAGATGAATTTGAAGGGAAAACTAGGTTTAGCCCTATTCCGAGGATCTATCTTGGATGTTTAATTCACCATACATTGATTATATTCCTATCATGCACCTATATAATTAATTGCAACACGTAGGGGTTTTCTCGTGTTTACCTTTGAATCTGTCGAGATAGAACGGATCGAGACTCGTGCTTTGATCTTCCGGATGTATCCGGTTGCCCAATCTCCAATATCGAGTGAGGATAATCTATGGAGAATGCTCTGTAAAATCACCCTAATCCTCTCTAATATTTTCGAAAATTATCTCCTAAGAGCTATAGGAATTCTCGAAAATTATGTAAGTATAATTGAGGATTAACTTTGATCTTATCTCTTACCTTATATTTATAATGAATTACCATAATCCCATAAGGAAAGAATCCATGCATATCCCATAAATATAATAATATCCTTATAGGATAAAGAGAATAAAATCATTACCATAGAGAGGGGGGAGGAGCCGATTTCTCTGTGTGCTACGGGCCTGGATGGGCCAGCCCAGGAATCAAATGTAAGGAATAAACATGGGCCTCAAATAAATTAATTATCTTATGTTCAGCCCAAAACATAAATTAATTTATAAACATTCATTCATGCCACTAGAGAATAAATGCTGACTTACCCCTTTATTACCGAAGTTGAGTCGGGCTTGCACTTAGGCGTTACGAATCCCCGTATTTAAGATATCGACGTCCATTAATTATTTACTGACGATTCATCGCTTAAAATAATTAATATCTTTAATTCCTTAAGTAGTACCACTCAACCTTATTATTGTACTTGAGCTAACTCAACTGCGGGGTTTAGTACAATAAACCTTTTGAGCTCCTTAAGGAGACGTCATCATCCTAAACGGATACGGTGACTCGATACAGATAACTAGCATGACATATAAGCACTGCCACCACCCAAGATGCGGAGAATATTGGGTTAGAACATATAACCCTCACCCATAACAAGTCAAAGTGATGGTCAGCAACTCATACTCACCTAATACATTATCGAGGTTTAGATCATCGTAAGTCACCGAGATCTAGGTTCTTCACGACGGTCAGATAGAAGAACTCATCTCACTGTGATCCATCAATACGTCGAGAAGCGTACAGCATAGACAAGCAACCAAGTCAAGTCACTTCTTATCTATACCGCAACCTATACCGACAACTCGTCCTCAAGTTGTCTCAGCTGTGATTCTTTTTATATCTCATTAAGCTTGACCAATCATACAAACTTCTGTGATCTTCTACACACTGTATGATCTAACTTATATATGAGATAAGGGACACGATATATGCAATCAAGTAATCAATTCAGATAGGAGATTGTAATAGTGGTAACAGAAACATTGTATACAAGCTCAACCAACATCGCTTTCGATATACAAATCCAATGAATTTGCGGTTTGAACATGTTTTATAATTATTTTGGTTTAGAAGACCCTTTTTTTTTAAAAAAAAATACAAAAAACAGCTACGGATTAGCAACGGAACGTTCACAACCGAATACATTGAAATTAGCGACGGATTTTATCCGTCGTTGATTAGCGACGGAAAATTCCCTCTCAATTCCGTCGCTAATCAACAACGGAAGGCGACCCATTTTTTGCGACGGAAAATTCCGTCTCTGTTCCGTCGCTATTTTAGCGACGGATCGTAATTCGTCGCTAATCTAATTTAGCGATCACGATTTTAGATTCGGAACGTTTTCGTAGCAATTCCGTTGTTAGAAGCTAATAGCGATGAATTTTTAAGGTTTAGCGACGAAATTTTCCGTCGCTATTCTGCTGTTTTCTTGTAGAGAATTATAAGAATATTTACATTGTACGTATAAAGTAAATGCGTTGAATGTATAAAATAATTGTACTACAATAACATTATATGTTTTACTCATTATCATAGCGCAGTTTTTTAATACAATTAATGCATTTATTTTATATGTTCAGTACAAATATTGTCATAATTATCACAATAAGAAATTTTTATTTGAATAATTTCCTATATCAATATATGCATGTATGTATAAACTAGTCGATATTAATATTGCGTGTCCTAGGCTCGTGTTCTAGACCTGTACAGGGAGCCAAATAACAACTGATGAAAAGCATATATAAATATATATATGGCCAAAGGACGGCAAAAAATTATAAATTTAATAGTCATAAACTTGATCATCTATTAGACATGGACAGGTTTGTATAATGTCGTCGATTGTCATTAACTTGACCTATAACTACTCATTATTATAAAAATAATAATCTGTCTTAATTAATATATACGCGGACCAATCGTTCTTGGACAAAATGTCAATAGTAATTTGATATAGGTTGAGAACGAAAATTTGCATTATCTCGTTAGGTACCTCAACCGACTGAAACAACTAAATGTTACTATTTCATTTCAACATAGTGGAATAATATTTAAGTGCCGGTTGATAGACGTGCAAGGGCTTTCCGAACAGCCGGGCCGGCCCTAGGCCCGGCCCTTTTTGGGCCCGGACCAGCGGTCAACGGGCCTGAACCGGAACCGGGAGCTAGGGCCTAGGGCCGGGCTCGGTTCAAGTGAAGAGAGGCTCGGAACCGGCGGGCCTAGGGCCGAACCGTCGGGCCTCCTTAGAACCGTTGCATATTTGATTGAATTTTCAGGAAAATTGAGATAGAATTGGAGATTTTACCCTTCATAAGAGTTTAAGTATATTGCGATACGAGTTCGTGAGATCAAACGGATCAAAAATCGGAGCTCGGACGAGAGAGAACGGACCGATGCAAAATCGCTGCGCGACAGGCCTCGCCGAACCGAACCGGACCGCGGGCACGGCCCTAAACCGGCTTCTATCTCAGTAGGGCTGGGCTGGGGCCTCGACTTTTCGAACCACGAACCGTCGGGCCCGACCCTAAACCGACGGGCCCGGCCCTACAACATGTCTACCGGTTGACATGAAGGAATTGAATGAGAATGAAATGTTGATTCATGCTTTCATTCTCAATCTTATGAATGGTAAGATTTTTACGATTGAAATAACAATTCCCGAAAGAATGCTTATTCCCATGAACATGAGATTAGCCATTCCTCCCCCACCCTATGGTATTAGCCATTCCCATGAACAAGAGATTAGTCAAATTTATTTATTTTTTCTAACAAAATTATTCGTATTTATTTTTATCTTATAAAATTAATAGTAAATAATAATAAAATAGTAATATTTATGATAATAAATAAATAGCAATTATTAACAATAAATAATTATAATATAATATTAGTGATACAAAAGTATAGTTATTAATAATATTAATATAATAAATAGTTATATTAAAATAATAATAATATTATTAATATAATAAATAATAATAGTAATGACAACAACAATAAAATAATAATAATAATAATAATAATAATAATAATAATAATAATAATAATAATAATAATAATAATAAAATAGTACAAATCATGATGATGATGATGATGATAATAAATATTATTAATTATATATATAATATTATTATTAAAAAGTATTAACATAAAAATAATATCAATAAACATTTTATTAAAATAATAATAATTAATAATTATTACTCCTCCGTCCACCAAATTCGTACATTTAATTCCATTTTGGTCCGTCCACTAAAAATGTTGACTTTCCTTTTTTAGAAACATCAACTTTACATTTTACCCTAAACTTATCCACTTATTTACAAAAAAATACTTATGGCCCACCCTTTTACACTCATAATCCATTAATATATTCATTTATTATCCCAATGACACACATTTTTATACACATTTACTTTATACTCATTACAGTTTTCTTAAAACCCGTGCCACCAAAATCGATGGACGGATGGAGTACTATAATAACATAAATTATAAAAATAATGTTTATTTCGTTTATTTTATTTCATTCATATTCATTCATTCATTGTACACATCAGCCATAGAAATCACATATTTTATTCCATTTCATTCATATCATCATTTCATTCCTATCTAATTTCATTCCTGTGTACCAGTCATCACCTTAATATTATAGGAGATTGTGAGGTTCGCTAAGTTTTAATAATACAATATTTATTTGCAACTAGATTAAATTATGTATAAAAAGCTACTGTCACGGGAGATAGTTATCATGTAATAGATTTGGACAGGTTTGTACAATGTCGTCGATTTTCATTTTCTTTAATCTTCGTCGATTGTCATTTACTGGACCTATCTATAACAACTCACCAGAATAAAAATGTTTGCGCACATCCAAATCTATCATAATACATATGTATTAATTACTCATCTAGCGAACAATATCACTAATTTTGATAGGTTGAGAAAAGAAAAAGGTGCTCTACTTGGGTCAGATCTACCTAACTCGAATTAAAAAACTAAACGTTCGATTTAATTTTAACATCTTCGAACAATATTTAATTTTATCGAACATGGCCGGCCAGGTTGGTAGTTTTATTCAGAATACATGTTCTATTTGCCACTTGATTAAATATAAAAGCAAACCAGAAAAATCTGACATGAACAGGTATGCACAACGTCGTCGATTGTAAATTAATTATATTATTTACTTGACCTATAATTAACAAATCATTATTACAAAATTAATAGTTCGAAGTCTCTCTTACTATTTAGGATATATTAATGCGATTTCGGTTTTCTATACTTATATTTTTTTCTAGATTCATGTACTTTATCTAGCTAATTAAGATCAAGTCCGAATATTATTATTTTGATTGAAATAAAAGGAGAATTATATAGAACTACACATTTTTACCCTCTATACCTATTTCTTAATTTGCTACAACTTATATCTATTTGTAAACAAAAACATACATACTACAAAACAGATTCTGTATATTTTAAAATAGAAACTCATATGTGCATGTTCGTATTCAATATTATGAATGTTCCTATTCAGTATTATATATATTTCTGTTTAACAATAGTATTTATTTTTTGGTTGCGCGTAACAAATTCAGTTACGTTAACTTACAGCTGCGGCTATTTAAGATTATTCAAATCAGTAAGGATCTACTGCATTATATTTTTTTTTAAGTAATCTTTTACTTTTATACTCGAATTTATTGTTAAGGTATTGTTGGGAGCATCCTTACGCACCTAATAGTTTGATTGTGACATGTTACCTGATCGATCTTAATTTCGTTAGGAAATAAATGCGAGAAGAACACAAGGGATTTACGTGGTTCGATCTTTGAATTAGATCTCGTCCACGGAGCAAGAGAGAGTATTCGTGTATTGAATGTGTAAGCGATTACAAAGAGTGTGGATGATCTATTTAAATCTAATCTAGCCTCTATTTATACACAATTATTTTGACCTAGATCTTAAATCCGAGGTCTTCTCTAACTAGGATTCGAGATCTTGGATATGATCTTAATCATATCCCTTCTCGAATTAGGATTCTTTTAGATATGGCCGAGCTTCTGCGTTCCCACCGGTTTTAGGGTCTTCTTGGGCGAACTTGTCGAGCCGAGCTTGATGTCAGCTTTACTTGTATTGGGCCCGATGCTTGGGCCTGGCAGTTGGGCCATATCCTATCACAACCCCCCAAAAAGACGCAGAAGCGAGGTCGTGTTGGTTTGGGGTTGTTTATGTCGAGGCGGGGCGCGAACGATCTGTTGGCATTTTTCTCGGGATCTGACTTGGTGTGTGTCAATGTTTCCGAAGTCATATATCGAATGCCGCGTTTGCAGAGGCGTCTGCCGAGGTCGTGTGCGCTGTTAGTATCTCTTGCCGAGGCGTTAAGTCGAGGTTTTCTGATTGGCTTCACCTGACGAGGCGTTAAGCCGAGGTCTCCTGGCTGACTTCACCTGACGAGGCGTTAAGTTGAGGTCTCTGGACCGCTTCACCGACGAGGCGTTAAGCGAGGTCTTCGACCGCTTCACCGAGGCGTTAAGCGGGGTCTCTGGTGACTTCACCGACGAGGCGTTGTCGAGGTCTCTGGTCGACTTCACCTGACGAGGCGTTAAGTCGAGGCCGAACACGGGATTTTTCTACCGTTTTCGAGTATGGGACACGGGATATGCATTTAATGCGCATTTAATGTGGCAGCGGTTGGATTCCGATAAAGCGCATAATGGGGAATATCTTCCTTGATACGCAATTTCTCATATCACTTTTACCATTTCCAAAATTTCGGACTTTCAAACTTTGATATTACGAAAAAAGCGTGTAACCGTTGCCATTGTTGTCTCGGAGTTCATCACCATCATCTTCGATAAAACAAAAGTAAGTTATGGCTTCTTCTTCTAGTAAATCCTCCGAGTCGTGTATGTCATGCGTTGCGTCGTATTCACGGAGGTTTTGCATGTTCCTCGCGGGATTTTGGTAAAGTTTCTTCGTTTTCTTCTATCTTAAAATCTCGATATAAGGAGATTGTCTCCCAATCTTGTATTTAAATCGATATTGTGTATGTTGCCCCGTCCGGAGGATAGGGCTGTGCCCCTCCGGAAGGGTTTGTCACCGTGTCTGAAGACGACCTCGGGCCGGTCTTCGTCTTCCTTATCCGTGTATATGTCGAACTTCAGCGGATGTTCGGCATATCTCGCCTAACTTACGCCAAATTCTTTCCGGCATCGGCGGGCCTAGGTGTCTATGCCCATCGGCATAATTTTCCTTTCTCCTTGGGGCTTGTTCTCCGGTTTTGCAAGCGAAGGGTGGCTCGGTGGTATTATTTATCACCCGTCGCAAATTTAAAGCGAAGATAAAATCGAAGATCTCGAATCGCGGAAGAAGTTTTTCTTACGTCGGTTCGAGGAACCTCGAGTTCGTATGGCGATCGGAGAAGATCGCTGATGTGATTGTTAACGAGATCGACGGTGGCCTGGAGGAGGCACTGGACAAAGTTGGTCTCGTGGACGAGGCTTTTACCGAGGCCGAGCTTGCAGCTGCGGGGCTTAGCCCTTATGATCCTGCCACCGAGGTGGAGTCGGTGAAGGGTGAGGCCCTCCCTTTTTTTTATGATTATCCGTGCCTATGCGACTTGTTGTATTTGTAGTGAACTTGTTCGGGAAAAGAAGAAGAGGAAGGAGTCGAGCTCGGTGTCGAGCTCCGTCTCGACTTTGAAGGATGTCGGGACATGCACGAAATGAGCGGAGAGGCTTCAAGTCCCTTCACCGCAGCCACTTAAGCACTTGAAGAAGCTGAAGCATGCAATCCCCGAGGCCTCGGTTGATGCCGACCCGGAATGTGTGATCGTCGGTTCCCAGCGACCGCCTCGTATCTTTCCCGAGGTGGCGTACTTATTCTTATACTTTGTTAAGTAATATAAAGAATGTGTTCTTCGACTGATGGGTTTTGTATAGGGGTGAGGATGTTTCGCCGAGGTGACGAAGGTGGCGTGGCATGTCTGCCGAGATGGCCAAGATGTCAGAGGGGTGTCTCGCCGAGATGGCCAAAGTGTCCGATCTTATAACGGGTTACTTGAAAGATGCCGTTACGTAGTTTGACGGGGTTGCCCGGTATGCTCGTGAGATGGAGGAGGAGAAGAATCTCCTCGTCCAAGATATTTGCGATGCCGAGGCAAAGATCGGGACCTAGTCAAATAGAAGGCGCGGACGCGGGCTGGCTGGAGGCGGCGAAAGTAGCCGAGAGGCGGCGGGCGGCGAGACCGTGGCGGCGTGGGTCGAGGTTGCCTTGATGAAGGCCGGGTGGAGGAAGTTTGCCGTCGGGAGACCGGCGTGGTGAGCTCGCAAGGGAAATGCTTCGTGCTTTTGCGGAGAGGCATTCTGTCTGCGGGCTTCTCCCGGATGGTCTCGGCGTGGTCGAGGTCTGAATAAGCGCCGTTTCGATGCCATCGAAGAAGTCGCGAGGATTACCCGGTGGATAAGTCAGTATGGGTATGAGGAGACGGAGGAAGATGCTATCGGCGAACTATTTCGAGGTCCTTGTCCATGAAGGAAAGGCTGCCGTCAGCGAGCGACCTCGTCCCCGACTCTGCCGACGCGAGTCGGTCCGCTGCCAGGTGGACCGGGATCCCCGACCGGCGCTTTGATTGCCGATCTAGCTAAGGGGTTGGGACGGCGGCAGACTAAAGCTTTTAGGCGTCGAGACCCGGGAGTTCTGATGGGCGAAGCAAAGAAGCCAAGTTAGGGCGGATGAGGTCGAGGCTTCCCAAGCTCGAGGCGGCCGGTAGATAGGCCGAAGCTTCCGGGGTCGGTTGATCCCCTTTTTTTTTTTTTTGATTGTACATGTACATTGGTTTACATCAAGGCATAATAAAATCACAAGTTTATGTGAAGAAACTTATCTTTTATTGACTTTCCCAAATGCTTGGACGCCCGTTGGTTGAACCAAATCAAAGACTTGTCGCGGGCTCTTGAATTGAAAGAGGTCGAACTCATATAAAGGACAGTGGGCCATGTGCGGTGGGGCGATATTAAGTATAGAGCTGCCAGAGAGGCGTGACGAGCTCCGTGCTCGCCTTTTGGAGTTGGAGAAGTTCGAGATTGCCGAGGAGGAGGCTAGAACAGTGGGCGAGGAGCACTCCCGACGAGGAAGTCATCCACCGAAGTGGTGGGATGACCATACACAGATCGGCTAAGGTTGTTGAGGCCGTTGCTCATCGTGCGAGGTACAGCGTGAGCACGGCAAGAAATCTGGCGGTTCACGGGCGATTCGCGAATTGAAAAGACTGGGAGGATATACAAGACTGTCGTTGCTCGACAACCGCAGCTCAAGAACTGTTTCGACCGGATCTGAGGCCTTCTTCTTGGGGCTTCTCCGCTGCCGGACTACAATAAATGTTCAATTTTGACGATCCGGAGTGGCGAGCTCAAGAGAGACGCTATGGCCCAAGAGCGACGTGGATCCTCAAGGAGGCGGCGGGCGTCATCGGCGGCCGAGGTCGATCTAGCGGCTGCATCGTCCAGTGGCCGAGGTCGAGCTAGCGGGGGCTCATGGCGTAGATCGAGACGAGGTAGAGGTAGGATTAGTATAGATGCTCTGTTGAATCCGATTTTGCTAGGGATTGGCTAAGCTTTTCCCGCCTCACGGACCTCTTGACCTCGTGATGTACAAAGCGTATAATTTGAAATAAAATTATTTTTGCTTTTGCGTTAACTCTTCGAGAGCACTTGTCTACAATTACCGTAACAATAAGAAGGTAGGTCGTCCTTGTTTAGGCGAAGATAGCTCGTTCTTGCCGTGAAACCAGGTAGTTTGTCTTCGCACGAAGGTATTAGTCCTCGAAATAAGCGAAGGTATCCGTCCTCGTCACGAAGCTTCCTCGAAATAAGCGAGGTGGTTCGTCCTCCTATGAAGGTATCCGTCCTCGAAATAAGCGAAGGTATCCATCCTCATACGAAGCTTCCTCGAAATAAGCGAGGTAGTTCATCCTCGTCACGAAGGTATCCGTCTCGAAATAAGCGGTATCCTTCCTCGTACTAAGGTATGGGTTCTGTTTTGCCAAGTTTTATCGGGAGGGTGGTCCCCTCACAGCGTTTGAAGTTCGTCTTCGTATTAAGCGAAGGTAGTCCATCTCCTTCGAGGGTATTGTTCGTCCTCCAAGAGGGTATTTTATAAGAGTTATGTGCATAAGTGACAAATGAAAACATGCAAGACAAAAAATAGATAGAAAGAAAAGATTTTTATTGATAAGAGGTAATGGAACAAGACGACAAGACTGGGACTCGACCTAACGAGGACTCAAAGACGAACAAGACTCAACTTTCGACAATTATGCAAAATATCTCTTCAAATGAATGATGTACCATGTGTTGGGTATTTGCTCACCGGACAAACGGGCGACTTATAGGCTCCTTTTAGGACTTCTTCGACCAGTAAGGTCCTTCCATGTGGCTTCGGTTTGAGATTTGCGGCTTCTTGACTTTATTATTTCGAGCACGAGGTCGCCTACTCGGGCTATCGGGACTTGACACGCTGGTTGTAATACCGAGCTACTTGTTGTTTGTACCGAGCTTCCTGATGTGGCGAGGTCTCTCTTTCTTGAGCGATCTAGATCGGTTCGTAGATTTTCCCCATTGCTTGGCGGAGAAGTGAATGGTGCAGGGGCTCGGTATTCCGATTGTAGGGATCACTTGGTTCCATACGCGGATCGTAGGGCATTTCTCGTTCGCCGTCAGGGTGTTGTTGGTATGACCATAAGACTTGTGGTAAATTTTCCACCCAAAGACCCTTAGATTGGTCGAGGCGGGTTTGAGACCCTTCACAATCATCCTGTTGGTGACTTGATCGACCATTTGCTTGAGGATGGGCGACAGAGGTGAACTTTTGTTGGATCCAAGCTCTTGACACCAATCTTTGAATATCTTATCGATTGAATTGTGTCCCGTTATCCGAAAGAAGGATATGAGGGATGCGAATCGACATACTATGTTCTTCGCACGAAGTTGAGGCGTTTTGCTTGTGATCTTTGCCAAGGGTTCAACTTCTACCCACTTTGAAGTAGTCAATCGCGACAATCGTGAATTGAGTTGCCCGGTGCTGCGAAAGGGCCTCGATGTCGATCCCCATGCATAAATGGCCAAGGGCTTTGTATGGAGGCGAGGTCGGTCTGCGGTAGCCTTGGCACGTTCCCGTGAATTTGACACTTCGGACACCTTTTCACAAGGTTGAGTGAGTCTTGAACATTGTCGGCCAATAGTATCCCATCGCATGACCTTCTTTGACAAGGCTCGGGTCCATGTGACTTCCGCATGATCCTTCGTGCACTTCCGTAGTACGTAATCAGCTCGGTTCGGACCCAAGCATCTTAGGAGAAATTTGGAGGTATGATTTCTGTGAGAACTCCCTGCTCCGATACATATCGCAAAGATTTGTTCGGGATCCTCGGCCTCGAGCTTATCATGGGGCGATTCGCCTTTCTCCGGTATTCTTGAATAGGAGTCATCCAATTAGGCTCTTCGATGCGAGACTACGTTGACTTGGCTCCTTCATTAGCATCATCTATGCTTGGTTTTGAACTTCCTCTCTTGGCGGGCTTGTTGTGAGGCCAATTTGCTTAAGATGTCATTTCGCCTGTTTTGCTCCCTTGGGATGCGAATTATCCGGAAGTGGGAGAAAGTTTGTTGTAGGCTGTTGGCTTTCTCGAGGTATTTCTTCATCCTCATGCCTTTTGCCTCGTACTTCCCAACATGTGGCTTACTTACGACTTGAGAGTCACTATGAACTTTCTTGCGTCGTGTCGAAGACTTTGAGCTAGGCGAAGTCCTGCGATCAAGGCCTCATACTCTACCGTTGTTCGTATTTTGAGCGAGCAGAAGTGCGTATGTGATCTCTTGCCATCCGTCCAGGAGCAAGATGCCGACTCATTACCGTTTTCCAAGCCCGTCAACATAGACTTGCCGGCAATTCTCGTGTGTTTTCTCCTCGGTTCGGCTTGGCGTTGTCGATCTGCACTCGGGGCTTCGGTTTCTCGGTGAAGTGAGCCTCGGCAAGAAAGTCGCTAAGGCTCGACCTTTGATGGCTTGCGAGGCGAAGATATATCTTGTTCGCCCGGTTCAATTGCCCTTTGCAATTCTCCCCGAGCTTACGGCCGTCGACACTTCTGAAGTGGATGGTTAGTGAGGACTTGTATGGGATGTGCATGGAAGTATGGGCGTAGTTTCCTTGCGGCATTTATAATGCTTGAGGCGAGCTTCTCCAAAGGTTGATACCTTGTTTACGGGCCTTTCAATGCTCGGTGATGAAGTATACGGGAGTTGGCGTCCTTCCTCTCGTGCAAGGCGCACTTATTGTTTCGTCCAAGTCATGAGGTATAGGAAATGACCTCCTTCTTCGGAGCAGACGAGTAGGAAGTTTGGCGAGGTAGTTTTGAGATCTTCAAAGCGGACTTATGTATCATTCGAGGAGAACTCAGGAGCCTTTTGAGTACCTTGAAGAAGGTAGCTGCTTGTCATGACCTTTGAAAGAAAGCGGCTTAGTGCGGCTATGCGGCGGTCGGTTTGTGCACGTCGTGAATGGTCTTGACATCTTCATTTCTAGAATGGTTTGAACCTTGGATGGGTTGGCTTTTAACCCTTCTTGTGAAACCCATCATCTAAAATTTTCGGACCGAACCGCAAATGTGCACTCGGGGTTCGGTTTGAGGTTGACTTTTCGTAGTAAGCGAGGGCGATCAGGAGGTCGGCGACACATGCGGCTTCCTCCATGCTTTTTACTACGATGTCGTCGACGTACACCTCTACATTCCGACCTATGTAGGGCTGAAATATTTTGTCTACCATTCTTTGATAGGTAGCTCCTGCATTCTTAAGTCCGAATGGCATCTTTACGTATGCGAAGACTCAAGTCTCGTAATGAAGGTTGTCTTGGCGCGTCTTCGTCATCCATCAGACTTGATGATACCCTTTATATAGGTCCAAGCGAAGACTTGAACCCGCCAATGCGTCGACCTTCTTATCGATGTTGGGGAGGGATAGCAATCCTTTGGGCAATGTTTATTGAGGTCGGTGTAGTCGATGCACATTCGCCATCCCTCCTCCTTTCTTCACCATCACGGGTTGGATATCCATGTCGGATATTTAACCCGAACAATATGCGAGCTTTTAATAATTGATTTACCTCGTCATGGATGACTTGGTTCCGTTAAATTGCAAAAAGTCGTTATACCGAGGCGGTTTTGTCTTTCGGTCGATGTTAAGCTTATGGGTGATGATACCCGGGAGACCCGGTCGTGTCGAGGCGACCAAGCAAACACGTCTCGAATTCCTCGGGAGTTGGATAACTGTTCTCTCAATTCGGATGCCTCGGTAAAGCCAATCTTGGCGACCTTGGTGGCTCGTCTTTGTATAGCGTGACCTCTTCCACCATTTGCCAGAGATAGGCGTTGTCTCTTTACTTCCAACTCCTCGGGTTACTTTAGTTGCTATGCACTGGGTGCTAGGTTGGAGCCCTGCACCTCCTAGGCGACTTGTAAGCATTCCTCGGCTGCTTTCGATCCCCGGATCACGGCTACACCCCTTTGTGGGATCTTCATCGTCGGGTGGTATGTTGAGCATACCGCCTTTACAGCTCAGCCAATCTCGCCCAATTATGATGTTATACGGTAGTAGCCTTCACTACTGAAAAATGTACCACCTTGGTGGAGCTTTGAGCTTTCCTACCGTAACGGTAGCTCGATTATCCCTTTCGGGCGTGTTTCCTCCCGAACGAAGCTTGAGTGGCAGCGGTGCTGCGCCAGGCGCCTCCTCTACTCCTAACTTATCGAAGCATTCCTTAAAAGGATGCTTACCGATCGCGCCACCGTCGATGTATCGTGCTTCACCAACTTGTTTTGCGACCATTGCACGGATTACCGGCGCATCCTTGTGGGGCACTATCGCGGTATGGGGTCGTCTTCGGAGAAGGTGATCGCTTCGTCCTTCCGAGTCTCTTATTGACCGGTTCGCGGTATGTGAACTTCGGGCTTCGGCTTTGAGGAGGACTTCGTGACTCACCTGGGAGCCCGTAATGGTGGAGATGACTCCGTCATATTGCGGTTCGTCGTCTCCTTCTTCATCTTCACCGCCGTCTTCTTGTTAGGGCCTGATTCCCTTCTTGCTCGGGTTCCTCCTTTTCGGCCGATGGGGGCCTCAGATCGTCGGCTCGTCGGTCGTGACCTTTGTATTTTCTCGGGACCCCGTCACGTACTAACACTCGATATCCTCCATGAGGTCTCGGCACTCCTCCGTGTCGTGCCGTAATCTTCATGGAAGGAGCGTCTTGTCCTTTGTTCGGCGTTTTGACCCACTGTCATTGGTCGAGGTTTCGAACTTATCCATGTGGAGTTCAGATTTACGCCTTGGCCGTCAAAGGAGTGTATTGAGGTCGTTCGGAGGTGTTGCACGGTCCGAGCACTGGACTCTATGGGGCGGCGTATTCTTTCCAAGCGCGTCGGCCTTGGCTACGATCTCCTCGTCCTTCTTCTCTTCTTTTTCGGAGGATCCGTCTTTTTCGCCTCGCTTCATTCTATCGGCCTCGTCCGCCTTGACGAACCGATCGGCTATGCGCCATAGCTCCGTGGCGGTCTTGGGGTTCGTGATTGACGATCTCTTTATATAAGCCCCGGCTGGATGCCGCTCGAAAAGGTGAGATGATGAGGAGGTCGTTCACGTCTGCGACCTTGTGCTTTCTTTATTGAACACGGTCATAAAGTTCTTGATGGACTCGTTCGGTCTTGCCTCAAGGTGAGGAGATGTGCGAAGTCATTTTGACTCGGCCTTACGGAAGAACCTTCGATGGAAAGCCTTCATCAGATCGAGGTAGGAACCAATGCTCCCAGGAGGTAGATCGTCGAACCACCGTGCGTTGTCGACTAGTAATTCGGGAAGAGCTTGCACATATGAATTGTGCCGAGGCGTTGGTTGATCATATTGTACTGGAATTGCAAGAGAAAATTCTGCGGGTCCCTTAGTCCATCATAGGGGGTGATGCTCGGCACCCGATATTTGTCTGGGAGCGGGGTGTTGAGTATTTCGTTTGAGAACGGGGTGACTATCCTCCCGTACCCGTCGAAACCGCCCTCTGAAGAGTGAGGCGGGGTTCGTCGATCGAACTCCTTTTGGTAGTAAGGGCTGGCCTCGCGGCGGTCGTGACGTCCTTTCCCGCGCTGTTCGTCCCTCCCGCAGTCGGTTTGGGCCCCGACTTGTGCGGAGGTTTTAGCGCCCATGATTTGGATGCTGGGGGATCCACCTCGTCGCGGCGCCTCGTGTTTAGACGAGGCTTCGGCGTTCCTTTCTTCGGGATGCGGCCGACCTTATGCTTGGTCGAGGTATTGGAGGAAGCTCTCCTTGTTTTTCTCGAGAAACCCCTTGACGGCGTCGTCAAGGTTTATCTGAGGAGCTGGAGGTTCTCCTTGGTTGCTGCTGCGATCTCCTTCGCTTCGATATCCTGCTTCTTCATGCAGGATGGGATTCCTGTTCGTCGAGGTCGTGGACATGCCCTTCGCGGGACCGGCTATTTCAAGCCGAGCTCGGCGTGTCCCACCGCCGTTGTTGCTATTGTTGCGGCGGTGACTCTGGATGCGTGACTTCTGGTATACATCGTCGTGATTGATTCCCTGTAAATGAAAGTTGATCGAAAACACAAAATTTTGGTTCCCACAGACGGCGCCAGTGATCGATCTTAATTTCGTTAGGGAAATAAATGCGAGAAGAACCTGAGGATTTACGTGGTTCGATCTTTGAATTAGATCTACGTCCACGGAGCAAGAGAGAGTATTCGTGTATTGAATGTGTAAGAAGCGATTACAAAGAGTGTGGATGATCTATTTCGTCTAATCTAGCCTCTATTTATACACAATTATTTTGACCTAGATCTTAAATCCGAGGTCTTCTCTAACTAGGATTCGAGATCTTGGATAGGATCTTAATCTCATCCCTTCTCGAATTAGGATTCTTTTAGATATGGCCGACCTTTCTGCGTTCCCACTGGTTTTAGGGGTCTTCTTGGGCCTAACTTGTCCAGGCCGAGCTTGATGTCAGCTTTACTTGTATTGGGCCCGATGCTTGGGCCTGGCAGTTGGGCCATATCCTATCATTACCCATCCACAAGTCAGTCATGTGAAAGAGTCATGTCAAGGAACCCCTGGACGACGACTACAACGTGTTCATACATTGTTGCAATTTTTGTACATTATGAAATTTATTTCAAATTCACTTCCGCGTCAAAAGTTAATAGGTCATGATGACTTACTTATGTTTTATTTTTGTTTTCTTCTTTCTTCTTGAAATACCTCTAACTAAGGTTGCATCTATTATATTTGGAGGTGTAGTACTGCTATTTGTGAAGTTTTCCTCCCTGTTTGATTCAAAAGGCTTGATTTATTGCCATAATGTGTTCACGCTGCCCCAAACAATGTTTTAAAACTAGACCAAACATCAAATCGATTGTCTGATTGGATTGTTAGATAACTGATTCGATCGATTGAACCGATTTTAAAAAATCGGATGACTCATATATATTATATTTAGGGGCGCATGCACCTATACCCATATCTCATAAGACGTATGCATATATACCCAATGAGATAAAAACATGCGAAATCAGGTAGGTTTATATTGTATGGACAAATATACCCTCAAATGTTGACAAAAGCGGTCTTTGTTTTCTGTGTAAAATAACGAACTACGCCCGAAATCCGAAATATTTGAGCTCGGATACGATCGGATTCAGAAATTGAAATTTTGGATACGAGGTCGGTCGGATTCCGATCGGATCCGACCGGATTCCGATCGGACAGATCGAATTCCATATCGTTTAATTGCATGCTCGGATTCGCAAACACACCGATCAGATTCTGTCGTGTGTATGGAATCCGAGACATACACACCGACCGGATCCGATCGGTTTTATTTTTTTATTATTTTTTTTTATTATTTCGCCTTTGTAAGTGCTTTGAATTTTCTCTCAAATTATTGTAGCATTCAATTCATTCACGTGAAACTGATATAATAGGTCTGAATTTAGTACAATAATAGGTCTCGATTTTCTCGTTGTTGATGAATTTGTACAATAATGAGTCTGAATTCATTGTAGCTACAGTAATTTCACGTGAATGCTACACAAACACCCATCATTTGTTGTTGTTTACCTTCTATAAAATTTACGAATTCATTCATTCATTAATTCACATATCATAACTTCATTTTCCAATATCATAAACTTTTCAATTGAAGTTGAAGCAGCGTATTTGAAGGAAAACCACGGAGAATTCAATCATTTTCCAATATCAAAGGTAATTCGCCAGCAACCCCAAAGAATAATATACTATATTTACATGTACGTATATTTTGATTGGGAATTTTGTTTTAATATTTTTATTTATTCTTTCTTTATGTAAATGGACAATTGGAAATTCATTACTGTGAATTATGGTGGAGAGTTTGATAGTGATTGTACGTATATTGGCGGGTGTCAACAAATTGCCCATATTCCAAATCGTTTTCTTCTGACCTCATATACTATATCAATCACGTATTGCGAGCCAATGAATTGAGCACGGATTATCAATTATTTTATTTATCCACATCTCGATATGGTTCGGATAATAAAATCATTGTTAATCGATGATGAACTGTTTGCTCGATTGTGCATGTCCGAAGAATATCGCAGCGCTTATGTAGTTCACAACACTACAAATATTGCGAGTGGATCAAACCGGAGAGCCCAATCATTCGATCCACGGAGATGCAAGAAGAATATTTACAAGATGTTCCAGTATGCTTTACGGTGATTGGTTTTACGAATCCCAAAGGCACGCTACGGAGACAACAAGGCCAACAACTCCTATTCGTAATGATGATGTTGATGGAGAAGGCGAAGAAGTAGAAGAATATGTACCGAGACCAGAAGATCTCAAAGAGACCGACTCAGATGCCTCGACGCGACCATCCCGAACAATCAATTTTAAATAATCGTTTATTGATTTTGCGGGATGGATTCAAGAAGGAGGACTTCCCAAACTATTATCTTTGATTAATCCAAGCACCTATCCGAAGATGTCAACCAACCCGATCTTTGAAGAACTAACTAGCGGTTAGTTAGGTCATTCCGCTATTCCGCCAACGCCCTCACTTGTTGCTAGTGAAATGGACCCGACAAGGGATGGAGAATTGAGTAGTAATTCATATTACTATAGCAAAGATGACGTCTATCTTGCTATTGGTATGTGGCATATGGGCAGGGCGAATACGTTGTTGGTCGCTCGAGATACAACACGACGACATTTAAATGCAAGCACTCGAGAGGTGTAATTTTGAGTTCTGAGCTGCCCAACGAGGTAATATTTGGAAAGTTTATAAGTTTATATCACGAACACAAATGTCACCGTGATTTGGGTTGTGTTGGACCATGAAGGTTCATTCAAAGATAGTTGCGGCGTATTATGCTCGAAAATCGCACAACAGTGAAATCATGAAGCCTAAATCAATTATGGCGGAGTTGAAACATGATTTTGGTATCCGCATCGGTTATGATGTGGTGTTGCGAGCTCGACATACTGCCGATTGAGTTGATATCACGGTCGGCATGATCGATCATTCAAATCTTGCCGAGTTATCTGCGGATGTTGAGATGCAGACGAATCCGGTACATTTACCGATTATGAGATCGATGGTGATGGTCGATTCGCATCATTCGTTGCTCTCTGCATCTATTGCCTCTTCTATTTTTGTTTGAGACCGTGATGATCGTCGTACATGGTACTCGCCTCGAGGAAAGAATAAGGAATTTTATTTGTTGCGATAAAGAAGGATGCCAATGAGCAAGTGTTCCGCTGGCATATGGTGTTGGGCCAATTGAGAATGATGAATCTTGGTCATGGTTTATCTCACGATCCAGCGGTATTTGGAAATCTCGAAACCTCTTAATTGTCTCGGACGCACACGTGTCCATAACTAACGCCATCGAGAGTATTTCACAAGCTCATCACGCCTTATGCTTCTACCACTTAGTGAACAAGATCAAACAGTTTCGTGGCGATGCGTGGTGGAAATGTTCCAGAAGTGCTTATGCATACGAGCCTGGATAATACCAACGTGCTATATGTCTCGCTATCGAAGCATAAATGATAAAGCATACCACAAACCGCTCCGTAGAGAAAAATGGGCCTGTTCAAAGTCCCCGTGAGCCGTTTTAGTTTCTTAACATCAAATGCAGCGAGTCATTTAACTCTCGATTATTATGGGCGGCGTCTTCCAATATGCTCAATGTTGGAGGCAATCGAACTTGTAATTGAGCGATGGTTCAACGATAGACGCGGCGCAAAAGACGTAGGTCGGACAACTATCTCGCGAGGAAACGATCGAAAAGCTTACGATGGCGATGTGAAAAGTCGTCGTTACTCTACGGCGAGGTCTACAAATGCAAAATATAGGTGCGATGCGGCGTTAGTAACTTCTCGGTCGATCTTCAACTCAAATCGTGTGATTTTCGAGAATTTAACCAAGGCGGGATGCCGTGTTCACACGCAATTGTTGCCATTAAGTAAGTTTTAATACTAATACTACACGTCATTTTATTTTTCATGTAACTCATACTAATACTTTTCATTGACAGTGAGGCCGGAGAATCCATCCACAATTACGTCAAATCATACTACACGACCAACACTTTAATTGAGACATACAGTGGTGCAGTGAATCATGTCCCTCAATACAATGAATGGATGGTTCCAAATGAGGTAGCTCAAGCGAATGTATTGCCTCATGATCGACAGAATTTTTGATCGCACGAAAATAACGCGCGATGTATAATGGTAAGTGGAGTATCGTATCCACAGGGATTGCAATCCGAAAACACAGCAGCTAACTCAACGAAAATTCATCATTATCCAAGCAACAGAATATGGTTTGAAAGGTTTTAGGGCTTCGGATACTAAATCCAAAGTAAAGGTAACAACTTGAAAATAAACAAAGGCAATAAAAACTCAAATATGAATATAAGAGATAAAGACTAACCCTAGGGATGCACTAATCCTATCCATGATCGCTCACTTTTATAACACTAAAAAGTGTAAGTATATAGGTAAGTCGAGTATCGTATCCACATGGATTGTAATACGAAAACACATAAGCTAGCTCAACGATAATTCATCATTATTAAAGCACAGAAATTGGGTGAGAGGTTTAAGGGCTTCAGAATTTAATCCAAAGCAGATGTAACCATGCAGAAAATAAAATAAAGCAATAAACACTCGGATGATAAAAACAGATAAGGATGACTAACCCTAGGGATGCATAAATCCTACCCACAATGTATGTTTATCCTGTTTCCTATTAGCCAATTTTAATCCAGACAAGATGGAAGATCACATATATAACCAACAACTTCGATTCGACAATTGCGGTTTGTAGATTACTAGTTTTCCCTATTACTGTTACATCTCTAGGTGAAAACAAGCAACTCCAAACAGATCACAAAGAATATGCTTCCTACGAATATCCTATCTTAGCTACGACTCAAGGCTTATTCGTATCATGCATTCAAGATCGATTGACAATTAATACAGTTACGTAATTAACTGGCAACTAGATATGCATCAAGATTGATCGAGAATAACACATATAAATAAGCACCAAGAATCATGAATCAATGCCTGGAAGGTAAATAGAGATAACAGGAATAACAACATATAGGATCGGATCATGCAAACCCTAGGATTAGAACGAAAAATTACCTAGACATAATAAACGGAATAAAATATGAATAAATCACAAAAACGGAAATTAAATGCATAAAACCCGGATAATAGCGTTGGATGAACAATGGTTGATCTTGAATCCAATCCCAAGCGAAAAACGGAAAACAACGGAAAACGATCGGACAAAACGTTCCGAATCGATAACAATGAAGAACTAAACTAGAACAATGCAAGAATTTAATCTAGAACTAAACCAAAGCTAAAACAAAGATAAAATTGAAGGAAAACTGAATAAAAGAGGTCTGGGAACGTGTGTGCCAAGTTGGGGGCGCGAGGGATGTGCTCCCCTATTTATTGATAAGGGTGAAAACCTAATTTCTCTTCGCTGCGCCGTCTCGCGACCGCTCCTCGTGGTCGCTAGGTCGATCGCTAAGTATGTCTCGCGCGTGCTCTTTTCACTCACGGTACGCCTCTTGCGCTCGCATTGTTGGTTCGCCTTGCACTGGCTAGCGATCGCTAGCCATGGTCGCGAAATCGTCTGATGAGTTCTCGTGGCTGGGGCTTGCTTTCGCGCACGAGGTCGCGGTCGCGGCCTCGCAGCTCTCGTGCAGCTTGCCTAGCGGCTAGCCTAGCGACCTCTAGGCTGGTCGCTAGAAACAGACAGTTGTGCATTTTTGTTCGTCTTGCGTTCCTTCGATTTTCAACATATGGACCTACACAACACCAAAAGAACACCCAAGCGGTATCTTCTAGAAATAGATAAAACATTAAGAATCGATACATAAACGCACATTAAATGATCTAAACTCATCTTTAAATATCAACAATAAGCGTGTAAAACGCGTTTATCAAACCCCCCAAACTTAAATCTTTGTTTGTCCTCAAACAAAACCAAAACAGAAAGACACAACGAAAAGATCAACGAGCGTAGTAAAAATGATAACCATTCTAAGCCTCAGAAACATATTAACGCTCAAAAACATTAGCGCACATGAAGACGTTAGCCAACTCAACACAAACAACCATTGAGGGCAAAAACTCATTTAATTCAACCCTCACAACGGCATGTGTGTAAAATATAGGATACACTCAACTCATAAAGAAATGTAGGACGTGTATACACTCAACGATCAATGCAATGCAACATCTTACCATAGGCTTGCCGGTTCTCTAATATCTCCACCGCATCATTGTGTTCAAATTAGGATCAAAGAGGTCTTTTCAGAGGTTATAATGTAGGCACATTGGTTAAGGTAGGATAATATATGGCTAAGTGACTCAAGTATACTCCAAGCACCCCCATTTATCTTTTTTCGAAACATATGGACTTTGTCCACTTTCCTCTTCTTTTCCAACATGCTAAATCGATGTTTTATCCCTCATAAAATGCTTATACCTTGATTAAAGACCCTTTATGCTCAAAACACATAGTGAACTTCTCATTGTTTTTTATTTTCTTTTCTAGAGCTTATAGGGTTTATCATCCACAACAAGGGTATTATTCTTCACCACAGATGTATTTCTCTTGCAATAATTTTTCTCGTCATAACTACATCACAATCCCCTTTTGGTTCCCATATCCATCATCACCTCTTATCATCCGGTTAATCGAAAGAATAAGTCTAATAAAGGCTCAAAGAAGGCGACAAATGGTATATATCATCGGGTTAGTGTTTGGGTGAATATGTGGTTAACAAAGATGGCCTTTTATCCTTTCCAAATTCGAAAACACATATTGCAATCTCGACACAGAAAAACGGCAAGTTCTAGAAGAGAATCACATGCATGATATCACACAATTAAAAGAAACTGTATCAAGATGTTTATACAGTGAAGCTCAAGTCTCACGGGTTAAGCAAATGGTGAAAAACAACAAGTTTAAGCAATCTCAAGTCGTTCATACGTCATTTTCTAACATATCATGTGCACTATCATTAATTTCACAAAAATTTATCGTCATTGGCCACATGGATTAACACACTTCACTTAACTCGTGATCGCGATACACAACACAAAAGAAAGACAAAAGACCCAACAAAAGCCCCAACATATAATAACTTAACAAAACAACGCAAAACATAAAGGACTCTCAATCACATCACACTCGACCACTCCCCCCAAAATTATTGTCATAGCAGTAATGGAGGCAATAATATTGCGTAAGAGAGTGATTGAGAGAACCGCTATCATATGTTGCGCTACTCCGCGTTGATAGAATCCTCACCATTGATGCTATACATCGGACTTAAAACAAACAAACAAGACACAAGAAAACAACGAAACAAGAAAACAAAACAAAAGACATAAAGCACGAAATGTCGTTACCTCCCAACCAATGCCGGATTTATCGTTGCTAGCTCGACGCGTGCTCTTATCAATCAGGCGATTGGCAACCGTGGTCTTCCAAACTTCAATTTGCCCTTGTACTGGCATTGACAACAGACCACCAATTTGCACAACAATTGCCTCCACAAAGCTCGAACAATCACTGGATTTTTATGCCGAGTCTACTTCTTCCTTCGCCCATCGATCGGGCATAGTCTCTAAGCGCACGCGGCGGCGCGCCAGCAATGTGATCGAGTAGCAATCTTCGCTTTTCATCGCGCTTTGCTTGACGGCCATATATGGAAATCTGAGCCCTCATCATAACACGAAATGTGAGATTACTTCAAGACTCAATCAAAAGCATGCCATAGAAAAGGTCGCCGAGATTAGCGGTTGTTGTTTGAATTCGGAATATCTAAAATCACAAAATCGGTAGGAAAACAAAGTCCCTAATTCTTACCAACATCTTCGACGACTACCTTTAGGATATGTGACACATCGGCCATCATCGCTGATATCTTCGCTCGCTTCATCTTTCCTAGGTGCACCGGTTGAATACGCTCAGCATCGATTGATGCTCAGCCCAAATCGCACAACACATTTGAAAAGTATGCTCGATCTCGCATTCTAACGAAACCGCCAGATCCTTCCGCTTAGAGGAGCTTTCCAAGACGAGGCACCGATTCTTCTGATAGGGTAATTTTTTCAAATTTCCCAATTTCTTCTTTCTGCAAGCGCTTTTTAAAAATTTATGTATCCAGATGTTGCGCAGGCCTTCAAAGAGAGAAATTGATCTCAACTTTTGAAAATCTCTTGAACGCAAAACTCCTCTATATTTCGACTGACTAGCTCGACTCAAATGGGACCGAGGAGGTAACGCACCGACTTTGAGGTCTCTGCGGTACCGCGATCACCGCAGGGTCGCGAGGTGTCGCATGGGCGTGAATTTCTTCAAGGCGGGAAACTAGCGCGACGCTCGATTTCAGGATGCTCGCCGATTGCTCGGAGTGGCTTGCGGCTACTGGTCGCCGACAACTGGGCGCGCAACTGATGGCTCACGGTCAACCCGCCGCGCGCGTTCGGTCGCGAGCCTCTATGGGAAAACTCGACTCCTGACGATCGGACTCATGGATCGCGAGCTCTGCGCGAGTTTCGCCGCATTTACTTCCTCTTCTTCTGGTAGGGCTCGGTTTTGTCCACCTCGTCTCGATGGCTAAACATTGATTTTGGGTTCACCTCCAGACATTCTTGAAATTGGCCCGCTTTTGTAGTGCATTCAATTGTACGCATACTGACAATCGATTTCAACATCTTTATGTGTTTACCCATAGTCACATCGACTCGATGAGTTATTTTCGCCTGTGCGCTTATAAATGCACTCGGAGTCGCCATATGTTGCACCTATCTTCTAAACTTGGCTTCTTCGGCTCTGGATCATAACATTCCACTCGTGAAGCCCCACTGAGGTTGCGAAAATTATTCGGTCAGCATCGAGTCTCGGATGATTTCTATTGTTGGAGGTATGCGATTCTCCTCGACGGTTCCTTTGATTTATAGATCATGTTCCTCCGCCTCAATCGGGCGCCAAGAGTGAATTGCTTCATCACTCGTCAGATCTCGAATCGCCTCGATAGCTGTCGCTTAACCACCGGGCGTCTCTCCGTCCATTGATAGCAAGTGACAACCATCTCCTCTAAATACGGCTCGCCTGCGCTACTGCGTCTTCATAAACACCCCGACGCATCCACAATGCTCCTCGCCGAAATGTCACCCACCGTGAGAACTGCGTGATTTGTTGATCCTCGAGAATCCATGCCGTGGACATCCCTCAATAGACCTCTAATCTCTCCCATGCTCAATAGTGATTCGTCGTGGTTTTGCAAAATGGAGATTTCGCGATGATCTTAAGCTCCGGCGAGTATTTGAGAGAAACTTCTCAGTTTCAGTGTCATGCCGTCGTCTAAACTCTTAACCAATCTCCGTCATTGCTGGAAACCGAACATGTGCATCCTGGATGCGTTCTGTGGCACCCGTTCTTTGATGGTGTCACAAATATCGAAAGGTCTCGAGATGCGCATTCGGGTCTTGTGACTCATCCCCAAACCGCTTCTCCTTAGACCATACCGATCGTAGGCGGCTTACCAAAATTGTGCATCCACGCAGGCCCCATCCGCCTCATTGAACTGCCAAGAGGAGGTCGGTACATAAAATTCAGCGTCGGCTCGGGTAGGGACAAGGAGTCCCATATTCGCCATCCGGCCGTCTTTGCGAAATCGACTAACATGCGTGCTTCTGGGAGGAATGCCTGCTCGATTACGGATTAGCAGCCCGCTCTTCTCTCGCCCTTTTCTCCTTTGAGAGCTTTCGATCTCGGATCTAATGATATTTCGGAGGTCCCGAGATCTTAGACGATAAACTACCGGAGAAAGAGAATTTAGCTCGTAACAATAATATAATATATAACTTGAATTAATAAATCCAAATCGTCAAATTATTCCTATGAAATCTTAACAATCCCCGACAAAATTTGATCGCCACTTTTATAACACTAAAAGTGTAAGTATATAGGTAAGTCGAGTATCGTATCCACGGGGATTAATAGCAAAACATGAAGGTAGCTCAACGATAATTCATCATTATTCGCACGTAAATTGGTAGAGGTTTAAGGGCTTAATTTAATCCAAAGTGATGTAACCATGCGAATAAAATAAAGCAATAAACACTGGATGATAAAAGATATGATGACTAACCTTAGGATGCATAAATCCTACCCACAATGTATGTTTATCCTGCTTCCTATTAGCCAATTTTAATCCGCAGAAAGACGGAAGATCACATATATAACCAACAACTTCACACGATAATTCAGTGTAGATTACTAGTTTTCCCTATTACTGTACGCCTCTAGGTGAAAACAAGCAACCCAAACAGATCACAAAGAATATGCTTCCTACGAATATCCTATCTCAATTACCTCGGCTTATTCAGTATCATGCATTCAATCGATCGGCAATTAACATCACGTAATTAATCGCAACTAGATATGCATCAAGATTGACTCGAAATTAACACATATAAATAAGCACCAAGAATCATGAATCAATGCCTCGGAAGGTAAATAGAGATAACAGAATCACAACATAGGATCGGATCAGCAAACCCTAGTGTTAGAACGAAAATTACCTAGAATAATAAGAATAAAATATGAATAAATCACAAAACGGAAATTAAATGCATAAAACCCTGATAATAGCGCTGATGAACAATGGTTGATCTGAATCCAATCCTAAAAACGGAAAATAACGGAAAACGATCGACAAAGCGTTCGAATCGATAACAATGAAGTAACTAAACTAGAACAATGCAAGAATTTAATCTAGAACTAAACCAAAGCTAAAACAAAGATAAAATTGAAGAAAATCAATAAAAGAGCTCGACAGCGTGTGGAATTAGGCGAGGATGGTCTTCCTATTTATAGATAAGGTGAAAACCACTTTCTCTTCGGCTTGCCGCTCGCGATCGCTCCTCGCGTCGCCAGGTCGATCGCTAAGTATGTCTCGCGTGTTTTTCACTCACTTGCCGCTCTTGCGCCGATTGTTGGCTCAGCACGCGCAGCATCGTAGCCATGGTAATCAGATCTGGAGTTATCGGCGGGGCTTGCTCTGCAGGCAGGTCGCGGTCGCTTCGGCTCTCAGCAGCGGCTTGCCTAGCGCCAGTGGTCAGAAAAGGCGAGTATTTTGGTTCGCTGTTGCTCCTTGCTTCGATTTTCAACATATGGACCACACAACACCAAAAGAACACCCAAGAGCAGATTCTAAATAGATAAAACATTAAGAATCGATACATAACAGCACATTAAATGATCTAAACTCATCTTTAAATATCAACAATAAACGTAAATGCGCGTTATCCTCCTCACACCACACTTTAAACATGCTTGTCCTCAAGCATGCACATCTGTTGCCTAAGACAATGTAAGAAAGAAAAGACACAAAAGACACAAAGGTTAGTATCTCTGGCCAATATAAGCTTCACGAACAAACTAGCAATTCAAGTAGACTCCATTCAAGCAAGACCATCAAACAAGTCAAAATACGAATTTGAGCATATTCATTTTCCTCACCAACACTGCACTCTGTGTATAGGTAGTTACGCCGTGACATCTTTCATTTCGACTATGCTTACATGATGTCGTCTCACCATCTCCACCGCTTAGACAAAGTTTTAAACATTCATCCTTAGGTCTTTATTTGGTTGTAATGGGGCTAAGACATAGGTGAGAAATTTCTGAACGAGGCTAGGTCATCATGGACTCGTGTTCGAGAATTTATTTTGTCCTTCATGGATTTCCTTACGGCCTCAAGACTGCACCATCTGGACTTCTCAATATATATTCTTTTATTTCAAGTCCTTCATTTTCTTTCAATTGTACCTTCTTTATATTGGGCATTTTGCCCGCTTTTCTTGATATTTTGGTAACCCTTTATTTCTTGCCCATCACGAGGCTCTGTGTTCAACCTTTTTGTTCGCTTTCTTTTCTATTAGTTCCTAAGTCCAATCTGACTCGGCAGGCTTTTTTCCGGCTAATTGCGAGTGAAAGAAATTATTAAGCTCGAGAATTTGAGCGAGGGTTTAACATTAGGTAGGACATTTTGGCTCGTGGACTATTTGAAAGAAAAATTGCCTAAGTCATCTAAATGTTTTAGCTAAGTCGATAAGGCCTCGACATAAGAGTGCACGCAAGTTCTAGCAAAAGCTAATGAAGATGTTGTTAATCACCTGAAAGGCTGTGTTGATCAAGATCAACATTTAAGCTCAAATCTCACCATGTGCTCAAATTCAATAAATCATCCTTATTTACATACGGTCATGCTCAAAAGAATTCCTAAAACTACTAGCATTATTCAAAACAAAGCAAAATCTGGACCAATCAATCCGCAATTTAAACATGCCAAGGCAACACTGGCAAACCCTCCCACTCACACACTGCGTTGAGCAAAGTGGGTAACGAGAGGAACACAAACACGAAACAACGAAATGACACGAGCAGGTAGGCGGTCCCTGCTCACACACTTTGCCTTGGGCAAAGTGGGTCGAGTGAGGACCGACTCTTGACTCGAACAAAACAAAAGCGAAGCAACCCCTCACTCACACACTTTGTCTAGAGGCGAAGTGGGTGAGAAAAGTGACCACCAACAACAACAAAAATAAAACAAAAACAAACAACAAAACAAAAACAAAAGCATGACAAAGCAGAAAACAAAAACAAAGGGAGGACAAAGGTCGAGGGAAAATTGGATACACAGATCCGCGTGAATAAGCGAGTGGGGCATCATGGGTGCTTTGTTCCTCTATCTGGGTCAGCGGGCTTTGATGTCATCATCCTCCTCTGGCTATCCAGGCTCTCTTGGTGGCGGGGAGGCAGACAGGCTGTCTGAGTCATCGGTGGCTCAGTGAAGACTAGTTTGCCGTCTGGTCATAGTAGATGTCCTTCATGCGCTCCGGCATAGGCGTGTCGATATCTGACTCGGGCTCGCTTCAGTCGGTATTTGCTTCATCAATACCTTGCCGCTTCGTGGCCAACATGGTCACAAATGGGCAAGAGAGATCCTGCGCTTGGGATGAGTCGGGATGTCCTTGAAGTGGAGGCTGCTTTAAGCGGCAAAATTAATATTGTGGTCATGCCATGCACCCGCAAGATGAACAACTCTGGCAGGAGATGGAGTTCTTGTTGTCCACCTCAAAGCGCAGGGCCGGGGAGGCGATGACACATCTGGCTTGGCGTTGCTCCTCGTCATTGCCCTTAGTGTATCCGACTTGAATGTTGTGCCCAAACCATCGTTGCCCATTTTCATTCCACTCCCACGGTGCTTGGGGCGTGGGTGAAAGCTTCCTTGTACTCTGTGGTCTTCGTCAAAAACTTACATCGTGCGAGTGCGGTTGAAGTCGTTCGAGAGAATGAGAATTGTTGCCCATCGGCTAAATTTATGCGATGCGTAGTCGACTTCACTTTGCCGGGTTTTTACTTGAGGGTTTGAATGAACTCCCTTGCGGTGTGATGTCTGGCCGTCTGGCCATTCCAAAATGCCTCCCATCCAATCCTGAAAAACTTCCCTCATCCTTAACCCCCTCTCCAACACCTCCATGTCTAACGTCTTGGGCCACAATGCCCTCATGGTGGTCGATGGGTGAACTACGGGGTGGCCTCTCGTGGTCGGGATGGCTTTCCCTTTACGAAGATGGTGATGCCATCACGGCAAGGTACCCCAGGTTATCTTCCTTGAAACCTTTGGGAGCTCAGATGAGCTTCTCTCGGTGGTGGTGGTGCCCTCGAATTTTCTCGTTGGTCTCTTCTCTTCCTTCACTTTTCTCTTTTCGCGGTGGCCTCTTGTTACGTCGGCCTCGTCAAGTGGATTCCTCCGTCTCATGAGGTTTCCTCCTTTTCCATCGCCAGGATAGCCTTTCTCATATGCTCTGGCCTTAGGCCTGTGCTTGCCTCTCTCGGTGGTTCCTCCGGCATCGCCTTGACTGGTATGCGGTCTCCTCGATGATATTCTCCAGGTCCTCGGAGTTAGCGGAGAGGGCTCTTGGGCATCTCGGGCGTGGCGAGGAGTCTCGGAGGGGTCGCCATTATTGATTTTAGCTCGTGGTTTTCTTTGGTTCGGAGGGAATCGGAGCTTTTGTGGTGTTTTGGCTCTGGTTTCAGGCATTTTTTTTTGAAAATGGGGAGGGTTTCTTCTTTTAGTCTCGGGTGAGAGAGAGATTGCGAGAGGTTGACGGCGTGGGGGTTAATGATGGGTGGTCGGTTATAAGGGCGTTCGTCCTTTATTACGACAACCGCGCCACTTGTTCGAACTCATCCTCTTGCCCACGGTGAATGTTAATCGTAAGCCTCTTGCCCACTTTGATCATGATGTGATCCTGCAGATTCACACACAACACCACCGCAAAAGCGGGGCAAAACCAAACAAAACATAAAAGAAAACAACACAGAAAGCAAATAAAATACCAGGGTGCCTCGCATTCGCCTTGGTTATTGTGGTGGCTCGACAAGACCTCTTTATTACTCTTCCCGTCGGGGCTTGCACTCGATGCAATTCTGGATCTATCTCGTGATGCCCATAGTAAGCCTTGGATCGCGTCCATTGACCTGAAGGTCTTTCTCGTCTTCAGTCTGCGACCTCAATGACTCTATTTGGAAATGAGTTTTGACTTCATATGGTCCGCACCACTTGCTTGTTAACTTGCCCGACATCAACTTGAATCGAGGCCGGTATAAAAGTACCAATTGCCCCTTTCGAATGACTTGGCTTTGATAAGGCGGTCATGTGCCTTCTTTAATCTTTCTTTATATAGAGCGGCATTGTCATAGGCCTCTAGCCTTATTTCTTCAGTTCTTGAAGTGAAGCTTTCTAGCTTGGCCATCACGGTCCCAATCAAAGTTGAGCTTGTTCGCACTTGAAATGCGCGTGCTCTAGTTCTCTTGGTAAGTGACACATCTTGCCGAACACAATTCGGTATGGTGACATGCCCAGGGGTCTTGTATGGATTACGTATGCCCATAGCGCGTCGTCAGGCAGGTGCAGATCCTTACATGTAGGTCCCACTACCCTTCCTCAATATAGTCTTGATGATTACGTTGGACAAATGCCGCCCATTAGCTTGCGGATGGTGATGTGATCACCCGATGGGTTACCGCCGTATTTCTCGAACAATTTGGTGATAGTAGTGTTGAAATGGGTTCCTTGATCGTTGATAATTGCCTTGAGCACGCCGAACTGTTGATATTAGCTTTAAGAAAATGAAACCATCTTTGAGTCGTTAGTGGCACTTGCCTGCCTCGACCCATTTGAAACATAATCCACTAGGCGGGATATGCGCGCATTGCCCTTGAGCTCGGTAATGGTCCCATAAATCAAAGATTTCGGCGGGAGGATAGGTATCATGGGCATCTCATTCCTCTTTGTGATATTTCCTTCCTGTTGACACTCTTTGCATTGCCCTGACTCATAAGCATCATTGAATATCGTGGGCCGAGAAAAACGTTGTCTAAAACCTTTCTCGCTGTCCTCTTGTGCCCAAAGTGACCTCCACATTCTTTGGGTGGCGGTGATTCGAATATCTTTGATCTCGGTTTCGGGCACACATCGTCGTGAGACTTGGTTGTGCCTTTCTCTATAAGTAGGGATCATCCCGTATGTATGTGCGACGGTGTGCCTTGATCTTGTTTCTTTGATACGTGAGTGAGCCCAGCGAGGGAGTTCTCCGGTGGTTTGTAATTCACCAAGTCGCATACCATGGCTCGAAATCCGTCGTGCCACGAGATGAAATCTGAATGTTCTTGAGGAAGGTCTCTACAATGGGCACGGGTCTTCCCTTCAATATCCTACTCAAGTGGTCGGCCACAAGGTTTTGTGCTCCACTCTTGTCTTTGATTTCTACATCGAACTCTTGGAGAAGCAAGATCCATCGATCGATCGTGGCTTTGACTCGCTTCTTGGCCATCGATATCTCGAGGCGTTATGATCGGTGTAGGCGATTGTCTTAGCCCGATGAGATATGATCGAATTTTTCAAGGCAAAGAAGCGACCACCAAGGTTCTTTCTCGGTTGTCTTTGTAGTTGCATTGAGGCGGCATTGAGAGTTCTCGAGGCATAGTATATAGCATGACTTTCCTTTCTTTGTTGTCCCAAGGCGGCTCCCATGGCATATCCGCTTGCATCGCACATAACTTCAAGCAGCATGCCCCAATGTCGGGGTTGAATGATCGGTCTTTGAAATTAAGTTATTCTTGAGTATCAAAGTTATCTTACACTCTTCATAATTCCCATGGTACATCATTACGGGTAGTCGTGTCATGGGTGGGCGATCTTTGCGAAGTCCTTCACAAATCTTCGTAGAACCAGTGCCCAAAGAAACCTCGCACTTGCTTTCTTGGATAAGGGCAATTTGGCGATGATTTCTACTTTAGCTTTATCACTTCTATCCATCTTTCGAGACACCACGTGCCCAAGAACAATCCTTCTTGTACCATGAAATGACATTTCTCATAATTGAGGATCAAATTCTTTTCGACACATCTCGTAGAACTCTCTCCAAATTAGTCACACTCGTGAATGATTCCCGTGAGCGGTAAAGTCGTCCATAAGGACCTCGATGCATTTCTCAATAGGTCAGAAGATGCTCATCATACATCGTTGAAATGTCACGGGGCATTACGAGCGAAAGGCATTCTTACGTAGGCAAATGTCCCGAATGGGCATGTGAAAGTGGTTTTATCACGATCGCCTTGGCAACCGGATGCATGTGGCGAGTATCCGTCAAAAAACAAAGAATTTGTTTCCGATTAACCTTTCCGACATCTCGTCAATGAAAGGTAATGGGAAGTGATCTTTTCGGGTTACAGTGTTGAGCTTTCGATGAGTCGATACACATTCTCAACTTTTTGGAGTCTCGTGGGAATCGACTCTCACTTTCTCGTTTTCACTACTGAATGCGACCTTGGGCACGGCGTGTCTTGGGCTGACCCGTTCTTGTCGTCTGAGGATATATGATGCCCAAGTCGAGAAGCTTCAAGATCTCCTTCATGACTACCTCCTTCATAGTGGGTTCAACTTCGCTGTTGATCGCGTCTTGGTTTAACAACTTCCATCGAAATATTGTGAGCATATGGAAGGGCGTGCCCTTGATGTCGACCAATGTCCATCAATAGCTTCCTTGTATTGCCCAATAACACTTCTCATAAGCTTCTCACTCGGATGAGTTTAGCATTGATGATTACGGGCGAGTGTCGTCGCTACCTAGAAAGATGTGCTTGGTGGTGAGGAAGAGTCTTTAGCTCGAGTTTCGGTGCTCTCTCATAAGGGATGGAGCAGGCTTTTTTCTTCCTTCGGCTTGGGCATGTTACGGTATATTGACCACTTGAGTCCTAGGCTCCATAAAATAAGCGAGGGCCTCGACATTGTCCATAATTTGTTTCTTCGTGGGCATCTTATCATTAAGCCCACTTTGAATGGTTGCATCAAAGGATCTTGCAACCTATCTCGGGCGGGATGTCTCCCACCATGGGTTCAATGTGATCAATGAATTCCACGACTTCAATATCAATCGGATGCTCCATGGCCTTGAAGATATTGAAGGTCACCGTCTCGTAGTCGAATTCACGAGATAACTTGCAGTGTCGCAATCGATCTGGTCTGGCGTCTTCATGAATGGTCGGCCCAATATCATTGAAGATTTTTTGCTCATCGTGCCCATATCCGAGCGTGAAGTCCATTGGAAATATGAGTTCCTCCACTTTGACCAATCGTCTTCGATGATTCCCTACGGATGAGCGTTGGACATGCGCTAATTGGATAACCACTCGTGTTGGCTTGGGGTTCCATCTTTAATTCATTGAACATTGACAGGGGCATGGCGTTTATAGATGCCCCAAATCCGGCATGCTTCTGATCCTCGTATTGCCTATTACGAGGGGTAAACATCCACGGATCTCCCACTTCCGGGCAATTTCATTGCGGGAATTGCGGATACATTTCTCCCACTTGGAATTTTGCATCATCTTTGCATTTCACCTTTCTCGTGCACAATTCTTTCATGAACTTTGTCCACTTCGGCATCGTGCGGAGGCGGTGATGAGTGGTATATTAATTTCCACCTTCGACACCGCGATACATCTCGCTCATTTCTTCCTCTCTCAGGTTCTTGGCCAATACACTGAATGGGAGGTAAAACCTTAGGATTAGGTTTGACATAGGTTGGCTCAATGATTGCCTCTTCTTTTACTTCTTTTCCTTGGGCGGTTATCTTGATCATCGTCGTCTTGACCATTGTGTTACGTGAGATCTTCTACTTGGTATGTCTGCGTCGTCGCCCCAGGCATGAAAACTTTTTCGCGGTTTCTTCCGCTTCTTAGGGCTACAACATTCGGTTGGGCTGGCTCGTTCCTCTACTTGTGGAGGTAGGTTTCCTGCTTCTTCTCAAGGCGCGTTACGACGGTAGATCAATGGGAAACTTGGTTCCCAAGGCTCTGGAGGCTCACTTGTCTCGACCTTGAATTTCTCGTTCTCTTGTTGAGCCTTCCACATTCTCTCATGCCATAGTATGCACAATTCGACAACGATGGCCCTTTGCTTTAGTCCTGCCGATTATTTACGTATGTTCATTGTTGTCACGCCCTCCGTCTTCTTCTTTGTTGTTGTCTGCCCGCTGGCGGTTGTTAGACCATTTGAAATTTTCGTGGTTCTCCGTCACAGGTTGTAGGTTTGGGAGTTTGGATCATATCTCCTCGCTCGTATTGCCCATTACCATTTTAACCCTTGCATTGACTTCTTCAAGCGATTGTGGGACATTGATCAGTGTGATGTGTTCGACAACGCAAATTTGGCGGACTTTAGCTTTCTTTTGCTGGCCCCACTGTGGTTATGAACTTGTCGAGCAGGTTGCAAAGTTTGTCGACTTGGTCTCACGGTTGAAGAAGTGGCGCGGCTTGCCTCGAACTTCTCCTTCATCCGTCTCTGTTTTCTTGACCATCTCGCCCAGATCTAAAGAACTCATGGGAACTTTATTCATTATCGATCCTCCACAAAAATTGCATTACACCCAAATTTTCTCACTTGCCCTTAACTTGACCATGAAATATTGGATTAGATCATGATGCGGAATTTGATGTTGAGGGCATTTACTGCAAATTTTAAATCTTCCGATAATCATAAAGGTTTCCCGTGCCCATTTTGATCTGCTATTCTTTTCCTCATATTCGAATCTTGAGGCGAGAAAGTACTTCTCGAGAACTACGGTGCGTTGTGCCCAAGTGGTCACACTTCACGTGAGCAGGTTAGAGCCATTCTCTTGCTCCATCATGTAGAGAGAAGGAATGACACTAATCTCACATACTCTCAAGGTTTTCATTAGCGCGGATAGTCCCACCCATCTCTAGAAGTCTTGTAAATATCTTTGTGGATCTCCCAGGAATGTCCTTGAATCGGGAGGATCGGATGAAGAATGCTTCATCTCGTGTGCATTGATCGCGGGCAAAGTGATGCATGTTGGCCTCGAGTTACGGTTGTTGGGGAACACCATTTCCTCAAGCGTTAAGCTCTACTTGCGGTTGTTCACTCATCGTATTTCCCTCACGGGTTATCTTAGGATTAGCGCCCTCATGACTTATCGTGCCCTCCGTCTTCTTTGCTCTCCTCCTTGCGTGCTTTTCAATCTCGGGATGGTACAAAAGTCCTCTGTTCTCTCACTGCAAGGTTAGGTAGTATACATCTGATAAAAGCAATATAAACTCGATAAATAGAATACTACTGGAATGCGCAACTCCCACTTGGCGCCGATTACGACCTGTCGTTTAGCGTTAAATAAATTTTCCTATTGCCTCAGGCGTAGCCAGCGATAAGTATAGGTCGATCCCACGACGAGTTGGTGTAGCAATCTCGATGTCACTATGTCACTTAAGGATGAGAGTGGTGTAATATCTTGATCACTATAGGTAGACTAAAAATAACACAAACAAACTCAAATGGAATATCAAATAATAAGGCGAGTAGCGGGCAACAACTTCTGAAGGCGATTAACACTCGGTCATAGGCACAAATGTTTTCACTACATGACATGCATCAACCGATTATAAAGAGACATACGTCGTGACCGGATTGTCGCGGCGTCACGCCTGACCTTGCACCAATCCATCTTTTACGTGTAAAGAAGGCAGGGACCTATGCAAACTATCTAACCCGTAATGCTTACATGCGAGGACACCTCGGTACATGCAAGCCTACCGGCGTTATGATCTAGGACAGACCGATATTGGCAAAGCGGTTGCTAGGACTACTCCAACTCGTCCACACAGTCAGTACTATTTGGGGTGCAGGACACCCAACACCTTAATCCAATTATGCTTGCAACCCTCCCTTACCCACTATGTTATTTGCAACTAACACATCGAGTTTGGTTAAGTTATATAATGCCGGGACCTAGTGCTTGGGGGCATGCAGCATGCAGATGTGTCTACTTAGACCTCTCGAGTTATATTAATCATGCTTCACTTAGTCACGCCCAAACGAGAATAAAGACTTAGCTAGACATAAAATAAACAATCATGCAGCAGTTAATTGAAACCATAATAAAGCGAGAGCAACACTATTACTTGGTGAAATAAGCATGAGCCCAAAGTGCCACCGTAAAACATACGAAAAGTAAATATAAAGTGTTTGCCCGAAGGACTTAATGTATGTGGTGCTCGGATGATTTTGATAATGAGTGAGAGTTGGAGCGGAAGAGACTCATGAGTCGCGTTTCGTCCATATATATAGGCGAGAGGGCGATGGTGTTGGCCCAGAATTTGAATAATGCAGTAGGTTTTCCTTATTGATCGGCGCTCTTTCCTTGCCCGAGCGGATGCAGGATGATCTCCTCCGGTTCGGGAGAATGGCACTGCGGCGCATCCTTTCCGGATTTAGCGAGATTCGCGATCTCGCGTATCTTGCCCATGCTTTCTCTCGCCTTCTGCCCTCCCTTCCTCTTGGTCTCTGCTCGCCTTCTTCACTTCCGCTTGCCCATGCCTACCCTACGGAATTGAATTTGTGCGGTCTCTCTAAGTCACGCCGTGAAATGGAACAACTGCGGGGTTTGAAGCCCGGTGTGAATAAGCTCCTTGTGCCCTCGAGGTGCATCGTATCTCTAATCCGCCATGCAAGTTCCTCCTTCTTGCCCATTTACGCCTGCTTTGCTGAGACCAATGTGTCCTCGGACACAAAACACAACAAGAAAGACACAAAGACTCGATCTAGACCTAGGCAGACCAGAGAAAAAGAACACAAAACTTGGGCTCGTCACTCGGCGTTAGATAAGGACACACAATTTTGCTTCGACTATGCCAAGACACCAAATTATTTCAAGGTAAACAGCCCCACTTCGTATCCCATCATCGTATCCCGGTGATCAGAATCACTAAATCGACCAAATTAGTGTTCGTGTCTTTTGAAAAAATGCGAGGTCGATGTTCGAAACATACACGATAACACGTTTGACACCTTTAAGTGTGACATTTTGAAGCAGCTTGGTACGGCACACACGCACCGGACATTAAATCAGTCGTGTGGTCGTGAGATATAGGAGACTTCCTATCATTGATACGTAGAGTGTTGAGTCAACATCTTCTCGACATCATCTCACAGTGGGTTGTCACTTGACTCCATTGGCGTTTCATATGCTTTGCTCGTTCCATTTCGAATTTTTCACCATATCCTCGCATATTTGCTTTGGGACACGAAAATTCCATCATCCATTTGCTTGACTTGGAGACCTAAGAAATCGTTAGTTCTCTACCATGCTCATCTCAAATTTAGGCGACGCTTTTGCAAACTCATCAAGCATTTTTGTGAGGGTAGACCCGACAATCATATCATCCATAAATTTGTGTGATAAGAATGTTATCTTGACTTCGTTTATAAACAATGTTAAATCAATTCTCGAACAAACCGAAATCAATTAAGAACTTTGTTAAATGACCATACCATGCTCTAGGTGCTTGTTTAAGACCGTATAATCTTTCTTTAACACGAAAACATGGTTAGGCTTATGTGGATCTTCAAATCCTTGGGTACGTTCAACATATACCTCTTCTTTGAGTTCACCATTTAGGGAGCGCTCCTTTGACATCCATTTGATATAGCTTGATGTTCAAAATAACATGCAATGGCTAGGAGCAACCTTATGGACTCAATGCGTGCAACAGTGCAAATGTATCGTCAAAGTCATGCGCTTCCGGCAGGTGTATCCTTGTGCGACAAATACAGCTTTGTTGCGAATTATGACACCAAATTACGTCCGATTTGTTCTTGAAAATCCACTTTTTCCGATAACATTCTGTCAGCAGTCTCGAAACAAGATACCACATCATTCGAACAAATTGGTTAAGTTCATCATGCATAGCAACAACCCGAACTCATCACCCAGGAACTTCTTTTATGTTCTTAGGCTCGATTTTAGAGGCGAAACATATAAAACACGGCATTGAAGCATATGGATGAAAAACATACCATCTCTATAATTGAATGGTCTTTGTACCTCGTGTTCGAATACCATCTTGAACATCGCCTATGACTTGAGAGATTGGATGATTCTTCGTATTCTTCTGGGGAGGATCTCTGCTTTCTTGTTGTTGGACGTCGGTTTTTCATCCTCGTGTCACTTTGGAACCTTGAGATGTTTGCGTAGCTGTTCGATGGTCGTGGCGCGGCGATTGTGACATCACTTGCCGCTAGCGTCACGGTGGACATGATCTTATTAATTGACCACATTCGTCACTGCCTTTTCCTTGCGAGATTAGCAAGATCATCAAAAACAACATTTACGGACTCTTGAATGGTCCGTAATCTCGGATATATATACGGTATGCTTGACTATTTAGAAAGTACCCTCGAAAATTCCTTTATAAATCTTCCATCAAACTTGGTGAGATACTTTCTATCATTCGAAGATGTAGCTAAACATGAAACACGTGAAAATATTTGAGATTAGGTTTCTTCAACTTCATATGGTGTTTTGAAGGAACACAGTCGAATGTTCACGCTTGTTGATGATAATGCGAGGTGTTAACGACCTACTTAAAACGTTTGGATGGACCTTTCGAGCTTAACATAACTCGAGCCATTTCTATTAGAGTTCGATTCTTGCGCTCATTTCGCCATTTGTTGAGGTGTTTTTGGCGCGGAGAATTCTGGAAAATTCCTTTTCTCACAAAAATTTGTGAAAGAGATATTCTCGAACTCTCTTCCATGATCGATCGGATCCTTGACACTTGAACACCAAACATGTTAAAAATTTTAGCAAAGAAGATTTTAAACATTTCAGCGTGTCGATTTTTTTCGTAAAAAGAATGTCCATGTGTACCTGAAAAATCATCCACAATGACATATGTATACCTCTTGCCACCTAAGCTTTCGTCTCGGCAGGCCCTACTAAATCCATGTGAAGCAGTTCAAAACATCGTGTTGCACCATAATGTTGTTCGCGATGTTGTACAACATGTGGGGAACATGGAGTACATTTTCCCTGACAATCACCACGGACCACCTTTCCCGACACGCCCGGCTTGGGTAGTCCACGTCTGCTTCCATCTTGTTTAACTTTGTCAAGATTTCTAAAGTTAGTATGTCTAACTTTTGATGTCATAACACCTCTCATCTATTTGTGCCCTTATTGCACTTTGGTTGCGTCGACCATATAACAATTATCGGTGACCTTTGTCCTTCATGAGACATGTGTTCTTACCATCATAGACCTCATAAGAATCTTTGTCAAATTTCACTTGCAACTCTTCGTCACATAATTGACTTATGCTTATAAGATTTGCCATTAAACCTTATACGTGCAAGACATTCTTGAGGCTAGGTAAACCTTGGACATTTAGGAGTACTTTGCCTATGATTTTCCTTTAGAACCACCTCCAAATGATACCTTTGCCTCCGTCATACGACTCGTAGTTGAAGCGGCTTCTATTAGGTCATGTGATGGAACAACCGCTATCAAAATACCATGAACACGAAATGTTAGTTTTCAATGCGGTATAAACAACATGGCATTTTATATCATCTTTCACGACCCAAACTCTCTTTGAGTCGGTTCCTTGTTAGTCGTGTTCTTTGCGGTGTGTGAGTTAAAGTACGTACCGAAGTGTTCATATAACATGACCTAGGCATCATCTATGTCCATTAAAATCAGCCTTAGTTTATAACGAAAAGGCTAATGTGACCGTGTAGAAGCGATGAAACTCATATTATTTTCTATGTTTTCTTTGTGTCATTTTACCCTTTTTATTGGTTCACCTTCTTTAACGAATAGTTTCCCATTTGTGGCAACAATTGTGGGAACAACGATGTTAGGAACATGAGTAAAACCTAAACCGGTGATATCGGTTACCCGTTAACAAAACATCATCTAATTTAGGCGTACTGTTCCACTTTCGAGCGTGCCTTGCGCCACTTCAAGTTGACATGTCATCTTGTTTAGTTCGACTTCCTTTGTGTTGCAAGACTTCAAGCTTAGCCAAAGATGCTTCGGCCGTGTGTTTTCTCTTGATGTGAGCTCAAGATCTCGACTTTGTCCTTTCCATTTTCAAGTAACTCGTCGTATAGCTTTTTCAACTCTTGTACTATGGCGATAGAGTCTTCATTATGTCGCCCTGCAATGCTGTATCATTCACAAGAGCATTTAAGCAACAAACTTGAATAATAGTCAAGACCATACACATTTGATCTTGGATCAAAAGCGTATCTCCTAAATCGATGCGACAATGTTTTGGCAAGCGCGGCGATGAGTCTTGTAACGCATCTTCGTCTCGGCGTCGCTTCATTATTTACCTCTTGAAGAACTCGGCTTACGTCATCACTCCATGATACCCGATGCGACTTTCCTCTTTTTCTTAGCGTGTTTGCATTGGTTTTGCATAGTGACCATACCCTTTGCATTCACATTGGATACCTTCAATGTTGGAGGAATCATACCTAAACGTGTCTCGAGGAAAAGACTTCCTCACCGGTCTGGTGAGTGAAGCTTTGAGGTTTGAAGACGGATATTCTACCATTCGATGACTTTGATCCATAGCCGCGAGCTTTCTCCTTGTTCATCTTCCTTACCATAGTGTTGAATTTCCGGTGATTGACAATATCATCGCCGACTTTGATCTCGCAACTCTTCTTCATCATCAACTCAATTATCTCGCGATGTTCCATGGATGTTGCGCCGTGAGAAACAATGCGCCATTGATTGCACCTTTCTCCTCTAGATTCATCTCGATGCTTGAATTTGAGATCCATGAACTCAATGGGCAACTGCGTTTGAGGCTTCAATAGCCGTGTCCTCTCAAATCTTGCGTAAGGTTCTAAGAGCTCGACACCAAAGAACTTGTTACTTATCACATCACCAGAATCTTGACACTCATTGCAATATCCAATATCCTCTGGTGTAGTCGTTGATGTTCTCTTCTTCTCCCTCTTCATATTCTCGAATTTGGAAGTGAGAATGGAAGTCGAGACTCCTTTATGCTTGTATCACCCTCATAATGCCGTTGAAACATCCCGTCATCTTTGCGGCCCTGTTCTTGATCAATTTGAACATTATCATGTCCACGGATGCGTAAATGGCATTGAGGACCTTCCGTAAGTTTGCGTACAACCTGATCTCGTGTCCCGTGCAGACGGTGTTGGGGTAACATCGCAACATCGTGGTCTTTGGGATGACCATCCGTCTCCACGGACGCCATGCTTTGACATCAATGGACTTGATGTATGAGCGATCTGGTCTTCCAAGATGAATAATTCGATCCATCCAAGATTGGTGGTCGATAATACCCAATTTTTGAATCCATGGTTAAAAATAGCGAAGATACCGACAGATCTCACTCGTTATCGAGTGTATGCTCGATACCATTGAAAGTGTTGCTGCTAAACACAAAAGCTGTATGTGTATTGCCACACCGTAGTAAAACATCGATTAAAAACTTGAAGAACACCGTAAAACTTTTCTAGATTAAATTATAATCAGAGATGCCATATGAAAATTATTCACTATAAGATTCTGATGAATGTTACAAAACTCACTACTTTACCACAAGATAAAGTCGGAAAGTTGAGTACTAAAACTATCTATCGAGATCTATGAAAAAGCTAAGAGCTTCTCTCGAGATATTAGAAAATACTAAGATTTCCACAACTCGTGTCTTAAAAAGACAACCTTCTAACACCATTAAGTTAAAACACTTCGTGTATATTGAAATGTTCAACAGACTCAACAACATAAGCAGATCTTCATTGATACTTCAGAGTTGCGCTTTGCGCTTGCTTTGCCTCCTTTATAGGCGATGAGGCCTTCACCGCATGTCTTGGACCACGATCCGGTCCACTAAGGATGTGACTAAGTCGTGGTAGATGGTTGCATAACTTGCTCCTGAAAATAGGACCGACGACTTAGTCCACCGATCTCTAGCGATCTTTCCGTGTTCTCCGTTGTTACCATCGCATCCGAAACATGTCGTCGCACACCAAAAGAAAAAAAGCAAAACACTAACAAAATAACTAACTCCTTAAAGCAAGGAGATTTAGTCGAGTTAACCAACTCTAACACAAGCCTTTCGTTTTCCCATTTGAATTATTCCAAAACTGCTCCATTATCGCTAATCATAATCAACACGCCACCTAACAAATGAGTTAATTATGCAAATAAACAAATGCGAGTTGCCAACCACCTCCTTCAATTATATGCCAATGATCATTACTATATTTTATATAATTATTTTATTATTACGTACATTAGGTCAAATCGATACAGCTAGTGAAAGGTAATAATACTCTTTTTCCTTCGTTGACTAGAGTGATTAATCTTGCATTCTTGCTGCCTGGAAAGCCATTGGGGTAGTTCATGCATGGTTCGATGACTGAAATGTTGATAATCCTTTCGATTACTCTTCTGATATTTTTATATTATGGATAACTGCTATCAAAGTGAATATATATAAGGAGATCCTCATCAATGTTTCCGAAAATAACTTTATGTAAATATTGTTTTCTTTGTAATAAAAATTACTTAAGTATAAAAATAAGGAAACTGAAACGAGTAAATATATATCCATCGTGCAACTTCATAGAAGTTATAAAGTTGACGTTGGTCCAATTACCTAATCTTTAGAAATTCTGATCTTAGCAACTTTATAATTCGATCATTTTGGTCGGAAATTACATATCAGAATATCTTTTCTTCCTCCTTCTCTCCTCCTTTTTTTGGAATTAAGAAATGAAAGCTTGAGATTTGTACCTTGAATGATTTAATAAAAATGAAAGCGGAGGTGGTCTTCGTCGCACAGTGCGGCAGGCCCATCCCTTTTTATTTATTTATATAATTAATTAAATTGCATTAATTTTTCTTTAAATTAATTAATAAATCTTAAATGAGGATGAATAATTATTTTAAAATTTTTATTTTAGAATTAACAAATCCTAATAAAAATGACTAAATCATAATTGAGAATTAACAAAGTCTAATTAAAAATGATAAATCCTAATTATATTTAATTAGGTAGATGTCTTTGCATCCATATATACACATAAGTTTTGCCAAAAAGCACACCACTATGGTTATTTCATCTAAGATCAGTAGCAGCCAACAGAACCACTCCCCTACCCATTGTGGCCATGAGTTAATGTTCTCATCGTTGATATGGCAATGACACATGGGAAGGAGAGTCAACCATCACAAACTATTATTACTATCTTAATTTTATAAATGAAGATATGTTACTATATAATTTTATTGCAGCATATTTATTATTTTAATTATAAATATTATAAAAATTAATAAGAATTACTTATGGCATAATCGACCCTAGACAGTATTTATAAACACAAACTGAAATGAAAGAATCATAAATCATAAATATATTTATGAAATTACATATTCAATCCTAATAATCAGTTATTAACTAAAACTACAAATTAGTTACTAAAAGTAGTTATAAACCCCAATTGGCATAATCAACCCTAACTAATATTATGAAATAAGCTAAACCACTTAAAATTGAAATTAAAGAAGATAAAAGATTACAAGTAAACAAATTAATCTGATACTAGACATGAAGCAGTCTTGCTCTTGCATGTGTTGGCTTTATATCAAAAAGTTTTAAATTCGAGTTCATACGATCTTTAAAAATTTATTTACGCTCATATCCCGAATTTGACCCATGCTTTGTAGAGATTGTTAGATTGTTAGTTTGTTAGTTGTTAGTTTGTTAGAGTAGTTATTGATTCTATTCTTCTATAAATACCATGTAATTGTCATTTGATAAACAAGATGAAATAATACAAAATTCTATACAATGTAGTCCATTGTATTTTCTCCCTTTACATTTCGCAACTTTCTTTTCTTTTCTCCTTCTCTCTCTACAAATTCTTCATGGTATCGAGCGAATTTTTCATCCAATCTTCTTAAATCTGTTTCTCTTTTATATCTACAATGGCGAGAAATCGCGAGTGTCGTGAAATGTTCTAGTTGATGAAGAAAATGGAGATCATGACCCAACACCGGTGATATTGATTGGTTGAGATTGGGGTTTGAGTTGATTAGAGATTGGGGTTTATATCTTCCTGATCCTCTCAAATCGGGATGAAGTTCGGAAAATTATGAGAAAATGATTTTTCGGATGGCGGAGTAAGTTTATATCCTGATTTGAAGAAGCCTCAATTCGATCTCTCGTCGGAGAAACAAGCGGAAGATGTTACGAATGGCGATGATGAGTGGTCAAAAGCGGGAGATTGGGAGACGATCAGGAATACATCGAGAGAGAGAATCGAGGATCTTGTGAAGAGTCACTTCAGTTCTTTTCCCAGAGCCGCCTCTGCGACCGTCTTCTCGGTTTCCCATCGACGATCTCTCGTCACGGTATGCGGGCTCGATTATCCGCTCTTGAATTCCAGCGGTATGCGATCAGCGTCGCTCGTCGGGCGGTTATTCAAAGTGCTTGATGTTTACGAGGATTTGATGCCGAATTGACCTTTGTTTCGATGATTCTGCTGCCGTTGAGGAATGAAGCGATAAGCTGTTTGGAAGAGATTAGGGAAGTAATTAGGGGCATATTTCTCGAGCTCAAGAATCGATCCGAGCGATACGGCCAAGTCGCTGTCCCGGCGGATTGCATCCGATCACGCTACGTGATGAACTACCTCCATGCTGCGTGCGGTCGAGGCGACATTGAGCGTTGTTCGAGGAAAGCGCGATTCGACTTACGAAAAAGAGATATCGTTTAGGTTCGTCTCTATCACTGCAGCCTATCCGGATCATGGAGCTTGAGAACAATTTGGAGGCAAAATCTAGGGTTCACAAAGATACTACATTGAGCTCTGTTTCATGATGAACAACGGCCGTTACATCGTGCGAGTGAAGGACAACGGTGAGAACTTTTAGGCGATTCGGATCGGAAAAACATGGCGATAGTGAGGCAAATCACATCAAGTATCAGCGGATTTATATGTGGGAAGGTGCTTAGCTATCTTAAGGTTGAACACATTATCATCTCCAATGGTCCAACGTGTGGTGGCAATGATTAACCATGCTATTGGGGCTCTGGGTTGTTAGCGAGGATGGTGAACTAGTTTGTGGTGGAGGTCGCAGAGAGACCTCACTCTTTCCCATGATGAGGGCAACTCGCGTGTGCCATGGCGAGATGAAACTTTAACTATTGAGGCGCAAGCCGTGATTTTTCGAATGACGAGGAGTATGCGCTGTCTTACTCATTTCACTTGTGTATCGGTTGATTTTTTACCTATGTCTATACTAGATCGATGGTGATCTTAGGGAAGATCGATGGTGATCTTAGGCTTTCTTACCTATGCCTATACTAGGATCGATGGTGATCTTAGGGAAGATTTAAGCTTTCTTATCTATGCCTCTACTAGGATCGATGGTGATCTTAGGCTTTGTGATAAATCGACGTCATTTTCGACGTTCTGGATCAGGATTTGAAGCGAACATGGTGATGGTCTTTGCGAGATTCGGATCTCGTTTCGATTCTTATGTCCAGCTTGGGTGGTGGATTTCCACCATCTCCGACTTCTTGAGTGTAGAGATTGTTAGATTGTTAGTTTGTTAGTTGTTAGTTTGTTAGAGTAGTTATTGATTCTATTCTTCTATAAATACCATGTAATTGTCATTTGATAAACAAGATGAAATAATACAAATTCTATACAATGTAGTCCATTGTATTTTCTCCCTTTACATTTATGCAACTTTCTTTTCTTTTCTCCTTCTATCTCTACAAATTCTTCATGCTTTGAACTCATAATTATTCACTGGTGGTTGAAAATTGTTTGATGTTTGTTATATAAGTTCGAAAAAAATTACGAGCCTCAAAACTAAGTGTACTAACTTGGTAATAATCTAAATTATGAATACAAATTTATGATTTGTTGGTTCAGTCAATAATTTCAATAAGATAGTGTTTTAATATAATTAACTGGAATCCTCAATTTGACAGTAATTAATATCAGTTTAACTAATTACAGTTAAAATTGTTGTTTTCCGCTATAAAAGTATGTTAGACATCATACAGTTAATCATGTTAATGATTACTTTTTAGGATAATGATTACTTTTACTTTTACTTAATGGATTGTGAATTGATATTGAGTGCCATGTTCTATTTTCTATAATAACTACGCCTTTAGTTATGTGATGTATTATCTTACGTACGAAAAATTGTTTGAAATTACAAGTGGAAAATTGAACTGGATATGTTACTGTGTTATTAATTGCTTAATATATCCACCTAATGGAAAATGAAAATAATATGAGAATGTGTTACAATAGTTAATGTGTTGTAAATTCATCAAATTTTTGTGGATTTTTTAATGTTGATATATAATGAACACAATGGTTGAGTTATAATACAAACTATTTTTATAAAATCTTAAAATCAATGCAACTTTATGTACAAAATTAATGCACTTTACTTACAAAGCTCATGTACCATTGAGTTTTGGTAAATGACAATATTATTCATCTACTTTTAGTACAAGAACTTTATATCTGAAAAAGACTTGGTTTAAGTTTTTAAAGTTAGGTTTTATTTGATCTCTTCTCATGAACATAATACTCTATAATGTTGATACAAACATATAATGCAGATAAAATGTATAACATGCATGAAATGTAAATGAAATATTTGGTATGAAAAAGTATTTCAAAATAATAAAATAATTTACGACTTTATGCTTAAATTTTTATAATGTATTATATAGTTATTTATTTTCATTATCTTATTGAACTATAATTCATAAGTACATCGCGCACGGAGGACAAATTTATTTAATAGTTTCAAAGTTGTGCAGGAAGACCCGTGATAGCTGTCTTATAGAAAGTAATTAATATGGCGGTAACTTGGAAAAAACGGAACATGATTTAGCATCAAATCGGTGGTTGCTTATAAGCAAAATACAAGACAGGTTCTTTGTATTATTGAACTAGACATAAAGCACACAAGCCTCCAATAATACTGTTAAGTTTTAGCAGTAATTTGAACGAAAGCTAGGCGGTAGTGTAACCATACATCATGAATCGGTAGTTGTCCATTGCATTGATGAAGCATGCAGCTACCAGTGTGGTCTGAAGAAAGGAACATTGAAACACGAATGTGAGAGCCAATAAGAAATGTTGAGAGAGATTTGGAAAGGTACCTGATAAGACATTTGGTCTGATTTTGGGCTTGCCCAATTTGTTACCAATAACATCCGGGACCTATAGAGAACTTGAAGGGTACATTTTGCACTTCAGCCCGTTTCTTTACTTCAATAAGTTTCCTTGCGGATTCAACTGCTGATTCTGGAAGACGCTCGATTTCCAGTTCCTCAAGGGTCTCTGTAAGGGCCTCTGGGATTTCGTTGAGGTTTTCACACCTCTTAAGCACAAGACACTTAAGCCATGGAAAAGATTGAGATGAGGCCTCCCAAATAACTAAATCCACGTTTGAAATGAGCAAGACCTGGAGACAACGAAAGCTGTCATCTGCGGCCGTCCAGTAGGTTCCAACGAATGCGTTGTCCTTCAGCTTGAGGACCTCCAGTGTATCAATCTTTGCCAAAGTGGACATATGCTTCCATTCAATGAATGTATTCGTTAATGTCAGCCTCTTGAGATTTGGCGGGAATTGGGGAAGACGGTGTATCATGTCTTCAGGCGTTGGTTCAAAAGCTACTGTATTCAGCAGCTTCAGCTTTTCAAGATGATGCAAGTTTTCTAGAACTTACTTTCGAAAATTTTGGCTAATTTCCCAGAAATCCCCAAGGTCTTAAGGTTTTAGCCTTTTGGTAGATGGCTTCTGTGCAAGATTCGGGCGCCAAGTTATTCAGTGTGTGAAGGTTCTGCCCTGCTTCACCTTCCCATTTACTGTCTAGGACAAACGCTGCTTTCGTCTTGAGATGCCTCAGCCGAATCATCCTCCACAAATTTGCTTTTATAGTAATGAAACGAGACTTGGTCTCGACTACTAGAATTGTAGGTTCCAAAGGCAGGTGATCGGTTCTGGAAGAATGCTGAGTGCTTCAATATACAGGGTCAGGTACCTCAGATGAATTAGTTTGGTAACCTTTGCAGGAAATTGGTTGAAGTTGATGCACTTGGACTCAGAATTCTAAGCTTAGGAAAGCCGTCAGGTATAACTGATATGTATTGAAACTCCAAGTTGACAGGTCGCTCGTGGAAACACAAAACGAACGAACATGCGGAGCAGATGGGTGTTCAGCCAAGAACTTAGACAGATCCGAATGGAAACAAAGACGATAAGAATTTTGTATCTGAGAAACTGAAGGCTCAAGTACTCCTACCTTTGAGCTTTTAATCTCGTCCCATAAATTCTCGTCCTTGATTTCCTTATGCAGAATGCACGTATCATCTCATGAATACGGCAAGTTTTGACATTCCCATGCGATTCGTTTGCTGAACCTTCAACAAATTCCTGCTGATTAGATCATTCAAATTCTCCTCCGCACTTTCTTCCAAGCTTTTTCCATCCTTGGGCTGTATAAATCCTTCTGCAATCCACAAGCCATACAACATCTTAACCGGAATCTCATAATCTTCAGGAAATATCCCCAAATAAACAAAACAATCTCTCAAGTCATCAGGCAGACTGTGGTAACTAAATGATACAATATCTGTTACATTTTGCGCCCCATCTCTTAGCAAGGCATTGCTCACGTTTTCAGCCACCACAAACCATTCCTTCTCAACCATATCCGCTGCCAGAGATTTCATGCGTCGGTTAGAGAGAATAGCTCTATCACAGCTATTGTCAATGGCAGTCCATGACACTTGTAGGCTACATGTTTCCCGATGCCCCTCAAATCTGGCGGGCACTCATCCAAATTCCCAAACGCCTCGTACTGGAGGAGCCTCCAACTCTCATCTTCGGTTAGGAACCGCAGCTGGTGGGGTTCTCATAAACACTAACGTACTTCCCGACATTCATGTCCCGACTCGTTATAAGGACTTTACCTTTCCATTTCCAAGCGGCAACACTTCTTTGATTACTTTCCAGGCATCAATGCTCCACACATCGTCAAGGACTAGCAAGAATTTCTTTTTCCAAACAAGTAACAACGGATTGCGCCAACACGTCGTTGTCCAATTTAGATATTTCTTGGCTGGCGGTGAATTGTTTCATGATTTGCAGAAACACACCCCTGCTGTCGAAATATTGAGAGATGGAAACCCAGATGCGAATGGGGAAATGGAAACCTATGTACTCCATCTCATATATCTTCATGGCCAATGTTGTCTTCCCTAGTCCAGGCATACCGATGATGGGGATCACGTCGAGTTCCTCAGTTTCTTGCATGAGATACCCAATTATGGTTTGTTCTTCATCTTCGAAACCTACTACCCTGTTTTGCCTCATTGGTTTATCCTGTATCAATGTCACAAAATGTATGGATTAGAGACAACAGTAATTTTAAAGTAATAAGGAAAGAACAACGATTGTCTCAAATTATATATTGTTCGTGGACCAAAGTTTACGAGAAAGCAGTTTGATTTTCTCATATATATGCATATCAAATATCATATTTAATCATGAGTACATATTTGTAATGAATTTGAATACAAGTGAATATCAGATACTGAATAAATACATATAGGATACGTATCATTTCCAAAAGGAACATTTTGTGTATAAAACCGTATTATTATTTACTATGCAATATGGAATGTAAAGGCAGAACTGGGAATTAATACAAACACCATAGTACTGGAAAATGTGAGTAGTTAAATTCTCCAAAAGAAAGAGCTTTAGTAAACACTGGACATAATAAAGGAGGAAAGAAAATATATATGGGGATGGTTATAACAGAAAAAATTGTCCCCCTAGAAATTGTTAACCATTCATTTTAATGTATACATTAATACTTCTTCCAAATTTATAATTTTTGTATATCACAGTATTTTTTTTATTTTTAGGGATATTAATGCTTCTTTACTGCTTTTTATATATTACAATATTGCTTTTTTAATGGCAATGGTAGATCATACAAAAATCAATGATCCAAATTTGTTTTCCATTCATTTGTCTTTAATTCCTATAAGATTAAAAATTACTACCGTGAGAGTAATACTAGTTTGTGTTTAAAAGATACAATCATAAAATATATACTGTATACAAACAATCATTAATATAGCACTACTTACCCAACTCCTGCAACAAAGGTTGTACATAATCTTGTCTATTTGATTAGAGAAGGTTTTGGATGTCAAATAATTTGAATCGGAAAGGAAAAAAGGGAAGGAAACACAATATGAAAATAGGATGAGAATGCGTATGTTACCGTTTTTGACTTAATCAATGGTTCTTCCCGGCCCCGGATCCACTGGCAATCTTCTCCTTGTAAGCAAACCGACAGGTTTCCTCAAAATGGCAGGACTTTGTCTTCTCTAATGAACTTCACCTCCTTCGCGAGGCTGAAACTTTTCATACCTAAACGTTGCCGTATGGAATATTTCTTGGCCTGGATAACCTTGGTCAAGCATGTGTCTATGGTGTCCTCCACCTCGTGCAACGCATCCCTTATCCGCCTCTCCAGTCCCTAAACTGATTATCATTCAGAAAAGCCTTGTTCGTCTTCTTCATGGTCTCCTTCAGAAAAGTCTTGAGCGAATCAAGATCATTGTTCAGCAGCTCAAAGTCTTTCTTGCTCCGGAGATCAGATCTGCATACCCTATCACTACCTCCTTCACTTGCTCCTGCAAGAACGTCACTGCAGCCTCCGCCATCTGATCTGATCTCTAGAGAGAGAGAGAGAGACGAATGAGTAGCTATGATTTTTGGAAGATAGATATACCATGTGGTTACCCAAGATGAGCTTTGGGCTACCATTATTGTTAGTATGTTATTAGAAAAATTGTTCTTTACAGAGTGGTTGCGGAACTAGTTATGACGCCATACAAATTCGTAATTACACTTGTTACGACACGGTTAACGTTAAGAATGGAGTATTATATATTATTATGAATGGTATGTAAAGTTGGGATAATTTCCATAAAGATCCAAATTCTCAAAATTACCTACTAGTTTCGTCCATACCTAAGTTTAGCTATTGTTGAAATGCAGTCAGTTTTGCACATATTTTTATATTAGTTTCTTGGCATCATAACCTGTTCATTGACTTCAAAAGCCTTGGCTCTGTGATGGATAGTTTATGGAACCGATTTTGATTTCTTAAATAAACAGTTGCACTTTTTATTGATTTAATTATACTGATATATTCAATATAAATGCTATTAATATTCTGATTAAGTAAATAGTTATATCTTAAGTTGTGAAAAACTGCTAGTTTAAACACGAACGACAACGATGATGATGATGATGATGGTGATGATGATAATAATAAATGCATGAGCTGCATCTAATAAAACAAAAATTTCTTAATATTAACGTAACTAAATAAGCTTTTTGGTAAATCAAGTGTGTTGTTATACTTATACTTCATCTTATATTAAGGAAACGCCTTCTATTGCTCCCAACAAGTCTCTTTGCTTATTCTTACAACAAAGTTACAAAACATAATTAAAACTTCTATAAAATCTATTAAAGTCATTTGCTTCGTACTTTCTTTATCATTGTGAATTTACATAAGTAACCCTTATAGAATTTATTTGAAAATTGAATGCTAGACTCAATTTAGTGACTTTACTAATCGTAGCATATTGCACCCACTTTCCTATTTTGCCTTTTGACTTTTGGATATAACTTAAATAAAAAAATGTAAAAGCTAGTAAGTAACAATTAAATGAGTCGATTCGAGAGTTAAAAATTTAATATAATAGGGCAAATAAAGCTAAATTCTATTGTAAAAATGAAAAGAAAAACACAGACGGACAAGGCCATGCTATATATAGAAAACCAAAATACAACCTTGCAACATTGTTCGCTACTTATTTTAGTTATGATTTTACAAGTACTGTAATTATAATTAGTGGAAACAATATCGTATCCCATAAGGATTAATGATTATAAACTTATGATTACTATTAATAGGTTGTTCTAAATCTATTTAAACTTAATCATTTTCAAGTTGAGTTATTAACTAAATAATAATTGAGCAATAAATTATGAAAAACTTAATAAAAACGAAGGCAAGCGATGGAAGTTAAAGAAGGAAAAGTTATCCTAGAGATTAAACATTAGGGTGTTTACTTTACATAATTAGGTTAGATAGATAAAATTAATCCAACATAAACAAATGTTTACTTTAAGGATTAATATTTGAGGATATCCCAAAGTCCGGATTATTTTAATACTTTGAATTGTTCTCCATTAATTTTAATCCAACCAATATAGGTAGGATTAAAATAATCCTCCAAATAAATGGAGAATTATTTATCCCAATTTTAATCATTCACTAATCCTTTGTAGTAAACAAATGATTGATAGATAAAAGTTATCTTGTCACACATTTAGGTGGTGTTTACTTGCATGATTAGCATTTTGAAGGTTGACTATTTGATGAATGTGATAAGATAATTTTTATCTATCAATCCATCAAATAGTCAATTCTTCAAAATGCTAATCATGAAAGTAATACTCCATAATGAGTATTGATCGACTTCACTCTATATGATTAACTCTTGAATGAACACTAATGATCTAGAATTGATCTCAAAAGCATTAGCGACCTTTGGACGACTAAAGCGGTGATTACGGGTTAAAATCTCCATCCCGATCAATTTTGCTAGCCTTATAACTCCAAAAGCACCTAAGATCATGAACAATGCTCACTCAAACTCTTAACCTCCGATTTATTGAGACTGACGTGTCTTAGTTCTTCTCAGTCGACTATTCTCTCCCGAGTTAAGACAACACAAAGATAAATGCATAAATGATGGTCAATCATTCAACATACAAAATAAACCAAGAATGTAAGAAGATATGAGCATTAGATCAAGAGTTTCATCAAATAACATTCGTTCAATTACAAATCCATTTAGTTTAATCCCTAGAACAAAGGAATTTATCCAATCATGCTCATGTTCAACAAAATATCAAAATTAATAGAAAACATGATTAGAGATATAAGAGTTTGAAGGACGAGTCCTAAAACTTTGGTTTTCAAGCTTGTATTTTTATCTTCTTATTCTCTAGCTCCGATGGAATGATTTCTTCTCTAGATGGATGAAAAATGAAGAATGGATGATAAAGAGAGAAGATTGTGTGTTTTAGTGTGGAGTGTAGGCTGAGTTTATGATAATGGATCTAATGGGTCCCTTGGTGCGTATTAGTGTATGGGATGATGATACATTAGTTAGACAAATTTAAGATATTTTCGGAAGACAAAATCGATTGGTTCTGCAACAATGGTGAATGGCAGCATCAGATTGGTGTCGATGATTCTGTCGATCGGATAGGAATGTCTTGTCGAGTGATATCGTTAGCAAACCCTACGTGAGCTTGTCGTTGGATTGATTCTTCGATACGTCGAGAATGGTGACTATCTTGTTTCATCGACAGCAAACTTCGGTTTGAACACTTAGTCGATTATAGATTAGTTAGTTATCGTTTATAGCTCTTGATGTCAATTGATAATGACAGAGGTTTCTAAAACAATATTGGCTACAAGATGTCACGATGATGGATTCAATAACATGTAATTTTAAAGAAATCTGAAAGTAAATGACACGTTAAGTTTTACATGATTTAGAGAATCATATGCTCACGATCGATTGCTCAGTCCAATCCACTAACTCGAGATTAGTCCTTTACGGTGCAGAGAAAACCTAAACACCGAGGTAACTTTCAGTCATCAACTTGCGTCCTCATATGTTTCTGGATCTAGGAACCACTAACTGCTTTTAGGGCACGATGACTTAACCTCTTAGCAGGTGTGAGCGAGCCCAAGTTTTGTGCTCTTTTTCGTGTCTTGTCTAGTTCTAGATCGAGTCTTTTGTGTCTTTCTTGTTGTGTTTTTGCTGGGAGGACACCTTTGGTCTCTGAGGCGAGCAGGCGAAATGGGCAATACGAGTGGAAACTTGCTTGGCGGATGAATTGAGATCGATTGCATCCGAGGGCACAAGGAGCTTCGCTCGTGGAGCATCTAACCCAGTGGCTGTTCCGTTACAGGCGTACCTCCTTACAAACCGCACAAGTTCAATCTCAAAGGTTAGGCGATGGGCAAGCGAGTGAAGAAGGCGAAACCAAGAGAGAGAAGGAAGAAGAAGGAAAGAGAGAGAGAGAGAGGTGCTGGGCATAGATGCGAGATAAGGAACAACGGTGATGGGCAAGACACGCGATCGGATGAATCCAAAATCCGAAAAAGATGCACGCTAAGGCGGATCCCTAAAATCGGGAGAGATCATCTCAAATCCTCTGGGCAGGAAACAACGCCGATCAACAAGGAAACCCTAAGGATTATCCATCCCATGGGCCATCACCATCGCCGATCTCTCTCCGCCTATATATATGGGATGAATGCGATTGCACATCATCATTCCGATTTTTAGTTCTTTCAAGATTATCATCATCCACCACATACATTAAGTCCCCGGCGAAACACTTTTATTGCTCAGTATGTTTGTTGGCGCACTTTGGGCTCGCTCGTTTATTTCATTCAAGTAATAGTAGTTGTTTCCTTTTCATGATGGTCTCAATTAAGCATTACATGTTTGTTTATTTTATGTCTAGCTAAGTTTTTATTGGTTTGGGTATAACTAAGTGAAGCATGATTAATATAACTCGAGAGGTCTAAGTAGGGCATTACGATCGCATGCATGTATTCCCAAAGCACTAGGTCCGAGCAATATATAACTTAACCAAACTCGTGTGTTAGTCGCGAATAACATAGTGGGCAAGGAGGTTGCAAGTAATAATTGGATTAAGGTGTCGGGTGTCACCCCAAATAGTACGACGGTGTGGGCGAGTTGGAGTAGTCCTAGCAGTTTGCCAATACGTCTGTCTAGATCATAAGCTTTCTATAGCTGATGTACTGAGGTGTCCTCGTGCGTGGCCATTACGGTTAGATAGTTTGCATGGTGTCCTACGCATTTCTTCACACATAAAGGATAGATTTGGAGGGGTGCATCGTGGGCGTGACGCGTGATAATGTGGTCACGACGTATGTCTCTTATAACCGGTTGATGCATGTCATGTAGTGAAACGTACCTATGACCGAGTGCTAATCATCTTCAAAGTTGTTGCCCAGCCGATTCGTTTTTTATTTGATATTTCCTTTGAGTTTGTTTCATGTTACTTTAGACTTACCTATAGTGGTCAAAATAATTACAAGATTACCTCTTCCTTTTAAGTGACATCGGACATCGAGATTGCTACACCAACTCCTCGTGGATCGACCCTATACTTATCTGGCTACGCCGTGATGGGCAATAGGTTATAAATTTATTTTGAACGCTAAAGCGCGTGTCAATGGCGCCGTTCTGAGGGTTGCGTATTCGGTGGTAATCTCTATTTCTGTGTTTATATTGCTTTCTTTATTGTATACGACCTAACCTTGCGGGGAGAGCGAGAACTTTTACGATCCGAGATCGAAAAGCACGCAGGCGGATGAGAAGCGGATCGGAGGGCGACAAGCGGCAAGGCAACTAGAAGAAAACCCGAGGCAATACGATGGGTGACCAACGAAGTAGCGGACATTGAGAAATGGTGTTCCCAAAACCGAACTCGAGGCCACGGGCATCACTTTGCCCGCGATCAATGGCAACGAGAGTGAAGCATTTCTTCGTCCAAATCCTTCCCGATTCGTGACATGCGGGAGGATCCAAGGCATTACAAGACTTCGAGATGGCGTGTGGAACTATCCGCGCCAATGAAAACAGAGTATGTGAGATTAATATCATTCTCATTTTCTCGCATGATGGGGCAAGAGAATGGCTTTACACTTGCCCATTGGAAGTGTGACCACTTGGCACAACCACCAGTTCTCGAAAAGTACTCCGCCGCATTGAACATGAGGAAAAGGATAAGTAGCATCAAAATGGGCAGGGAAACCTTTTATGATTCTTGGGAAGATTTAAACAAATGCGTGCGAAATACCCTCAACATCAAATTCCGCACCATGATCTAATCCAATATTTTATGGCGGGTTAAGGCAGAGAAAATTTGGGTGTCAGCTTTGGAGGTTCGATAATGAATAAAGTTCCAGTGAGGCCTTTAGACTATTGGGAGATGGTAAGAAAATAGAGCGAAGGAGGAGAAGTTCCGAGAAGACAATCGCTTCTCACTTGTGGAGACCAAGTGGATAAACTTTGTAACCTATTCGACAAGTTCATGACCAACACGGGACGTGGCAAAAGCTAAAGTGTGCAATCTGCGTGGCGTGACACTCACACGGATCAATGCCCCACCCTTTATGAAGAAGAAGAAGTCAATAGGTGGTCAAATGGGAATGGACAATACGGCAGATGAGATATGATCCAAACTCCCAACCTACAACCGTGATAGAGGAACCACGGAAATTTTAGATGGTCTAACAACCGAGGGGCGGACAACAACAACGGTACATGAATAATCGGTGACCACAAGCGGTGGGCCATCTTGGCCGAACTTGTACATACCATGACGAGAGAATGTGAACAGCTCAACAAGAATGAGAAATTCAGGTCGAGACAGGGAGCCCTCCGCAGCCTTGGGAATCAAGTTGCCCATTGACGACCGCCGTGCGCTCGAGAAAAAGCAAGGAATTTTACCTCCACAAGTAGGTAAACGAGCTCGCCAGGTGAGCTGAAGCGGGAAGAAAGCGCGAGAAAAGTTTTCATGCCTAAGGACGACGCAATCATACACGAGTAGAAGATCTCATGAGATCATTGATCGACGAAGATGATCATGTGGAACTACCCAAGGAAAAAGCGGAAAAGAAGATGCAATCATTGAGCCACCTATGTCAAACCTAATCTAAGGTTTTACCTCCTCGGCGATTAGCTAAGAACGAGAGAGGAAGAAATGAGTGAGATGTATCGCGTGTTTGAGAGGTGGAAATTAATATACCGCTATATCAGCTTCTGGGCACGATGCGAAATGGGCAAAGTTCATGAAATAATTGTGCACAAGAAAGGTGAAATACAAAGATGATCGAAATTTCAGTGAGAGAAAATGTATCCGTAGTCCCACGGAAATTGCCCGAAAGTGTGGAGATCCATGGATGTTTTCATTCCCTGCGTAATAGGCAAGCGAGGATCGAAAGGGCCATCTGGATTTGGGGCATCTATAAAGCGTCATCCTTATCAATATTCAACGAATTGAAAGTAGGGACCACAAGCAACGCGAGTGGTTATCAGTTAGCAGAGGTCCAACGCTCATCCGTAGAATCATCGAGCGTTGGTCAAAGTGGAGGAACTTATATTTCATGTTCTACGCTCTGGATATGGGCACGATGGGTAACAAATCCTCGTTATGTTATTAGGCCGACCATTCTGAAGACGGCGTAACCGTGATGATTGCGACACAGGGTTAACCTGTGAATTCGGCGCGACGGTGACCTTTAACATCTTCAAGGCCATGGAGCATCCGAATGATATTGAAGTCGTGGAATTCATCGATCACATTGAACCCATGGTGGAGACATCCGCCGAGATAGGTTTGCAAGACCTCGATGCGACCATTCAAAGTGGACTTGAGGAGAAGCGCCACGAAGAACGATTATGGAAATGTCGGAGACCTTGCTCTATTTACAAAGCGAACCGAGGGACTCAAGTGGTCAATATACCGTAACATGCCCAAGCTGAAGGAAGAAGAAAAGCTCACCCCATCCCTTATGAGGCTCCCAAACTCGAGCTAAAGACTCTTCCTCATCACTAAGTATATATTTCTAGGGAAGAGACACCTGCCGTGATCATCAATGCTAACGCGGGTCCGAATCGGGAGGAGCTGAAGAATGTCATTGGGTAATACAAGGAAGCTATTGGATGGACGCGTCGACATCAAGGCATCGACCCATCTATATGCGTCACAATATTTTAATGGAAGAAGCCAAACCGATACGCGATCAACAAAGAAAGTTAAACCCCTATGAAGGAGGTAGTCATGAAGGAGATCTTGAAGCTACTTGACTTGGGCATCATATATCCCATATCGACGATAAAAAATGGTCGACCAAATACGGTGCCCAAAGTCGGCATTCGGTAGTGAAAATGAGAAAGCGAGTGATCCTACGAGACTCAAAACAGGTTGGAGAATGTGTATGACTATCGAAAGCTCAACACAAGAACCGAAAAGATCACTTCCCATTACCTTTCATTGACGAGATGTTGGAAAGGTTGGTGAAACAAATTCTTTTGTTTTTAGACGACTACTCGGGCTACATGAAGATCAGGTTGCCCAAGATGATCGTGATAAAACCACTTTCACATGCCCATTCGAACATTTGTCTAGGAGAATGCCCTTGCATGTAATGCCAGGGACATTTCAGATGTATGATGAACATCTTCTCGACCTATTGGAGAAATGCATCGAGGTCTTCATGGACAATTTACCGTCGGGGAATCATTCGAGTGTTTGGCAATTTGGATATAGTCCTACAAAGATGTGTCGAAAAGAACTTGGTTTTCAATTATGAGAAATGTCATTTCATGGTAGAAAGGATTGTTCTTGGGCACGTGGTGTCGAAAGAGGAATAGAAGTAGATAAAGCTAAAGTAGAGATCATTGCCAAATTACCTATCCGACCTCGAAAAGCACGTCGAGGTTTCTTGGGCACTGGATTCTTGAAGATTTGTGAAGGACTTCGCAAAGATCGCTGACCACTGACGCTCCGAATGATGTACCATGGGATTTCAATGAAGAGTGTAAGATGGCTTTTGACACTACGAAGAACAACTTAATCTAAGCACGATCATCCATCGATTGGGGCATGCCGTTTAGTTATATGCGTGCGGTGTGGGAGCCATCTTGGGACAACGAAGAGGAAAGAAAAGTCATGCTATATACTATGCCTTGAGAACTCTCAATGCCCAATGCAACTACAACAGCAGAAAGAGCTGGCGGTGGCTTTGCCTTTGAAAATTTCGATCATACCTAATCGGGCTAAGACAATCGCTACACAAACCACCTGGAGATACCGATGGCCAAAAGTCAAAGCCACGACGATTAGACGGATCTTGCTTCTCCAAGAGTTCGATGTAGAAATAAGACAAGAGTGGAGCACAAAACCTTGGGCCGACCACTGAGTAGGATCTGAAGGGAAGACCACATGCCCATTGCGGAGACCTTGCCAGAACATATATACTTCATTGGGCACGCGGATTTGAACCATGGTATGCGAGCGTGGTGAGTTACAAACCACTAGAGAACTCCCTATTGGGCTACTACATATCAAAGAAACAAGATCAAAGCAGGTTCGCTACATATGGGATGATCCCTACTTATGGAGAAAGTGTCACTAAGTCTCTGTGGTGCGTGCCAATCGAGATCAAAGATATTCTCAATCACATCACTCCAAGAATGTGGATGTCACTTTGGACACAAAGAACAGGATGAAAGGTGTTAGAGCAATGATTCTTCGGCCCACGATATTCAAGGATGCATGAGCTATGTAAGCAATGTAAGGAGTGTCGAGAAGGAAATATCACGAGAGAAATGAGATGCCCATGATACCTATCCTCCTCGAAATCTTAAGTATGGGGATGGACTTTATGGGACTATTACCAAGCTCGAGGGCAACGCCATCCCTGCGTGGACTATGTTTCAAAATGGGTTGAGGCA